>JANHFM010002195.1:472869-483725 GCA_032468115.1 Grayia smithii
AATAACTATGTGTCTGAAGTGGTGAAGGGTTTCCTGCCTAAGCAGGGGGTTGGACTAGAAGACCTCAAAGGTCTCTTCCAACTCTGTTACTCTGTTTAAAGCTCATTATAATTACTGTTCATGATCTTATATTCTTAACACAGCAGGCAAAAGTTTCTAATTTATATATAAAAAGATAGTTTAGAAAACAAGATTGCAAAATGACAATTTTAAAAAGCTAGTTGCATATTATTGAAAGACATTATTATTAACAACTAATCAATGGATTATATACAGAAAACAAATGTATTATCTTTCTAGGTTCCTAATAGCAAGAAAACATATTCACCAGAAAAAGACTGATCACTGTTTATAAACCAAAAGTATAACAATAAAGCAAATATAATGTCACTCCAAAAACTACATCATTTGTTGTTATGTGTACCACCATTTTGGAGCCATTTGCTTTGTATGGCAAATGGTACAGGTGGTATGCATAGCCATATCAGAGAGAATGTGAGCTTAGCTCCAGTGCGCATGCGCGCACCAGCCAGCTGATTTTCAGGCCTTTTGGGCCCACTGGAAGTAAGGAAACAGGCTGTTTCCTGCCTCTGGAGGGCCTCGAGGGGTGGTGGGGAAGGCCTGTTTTTCTCTCTCCTCAGGCTCCAGAGCCTTTCTAGGAGCTTGAGGAGGGTGAAAACAGCCTCCCGCCCCCCAAGGCAAGAAATGGACTGTTTGCTAACTTCCGGTTGGACCAGAAGTTGACAAATGGCCCATTTCCTGCCTCCAGAGAGCCTCTGGGGGGTAAGGAAGGCCGTTTTCGCCCTCTCCAAGCTCCTAGAAAGGCTCTGGAGCTTGGAGAGTGAAAAACAGACCATTGCGTGCCAGGAGCAGGGAGAGGGGGAGCAGGGGGGGTTGTGCGTGTATACGCAGGGCGCATACGCGATCTCCCCCCCCCCGGGCATGCGATGGCAAAAAGGTTCACCATCACTGGCCTATAATGATACTTAATGGATGTTAAACAGCAAGGGCAGGAAAATGAGTGCTCTACAGAAATGACTGCGGGGCCACAGGAAAAGCCTGGAATAGAAGCAATCTGGAAATAGCGGCCTCACAACTTGTCTTAATACGCCAGCCTAGCATAGGGAACACTATCAACCCCACAAATCTCCTTGTGATGAGCAGCACCATTCCCTGAGAACTCCCACCTGCTCTCACCCTCTCTACTATGCAAGAAGAAAGGCAACAAGCAAACAAAAGATATCGCTGCTAGGCAAAGAGAAAGAAAAACTCTGCCAGGCAAAAATAGAGACCTCAAGTGACAACGAATATGAAAAAGACTGAAGAGAAGCAAGACAAGAAAGAAAGCAGGGTCTGCACAGCTTTTAGTCGATGGATAAATTATCTCACCCTAGACATAAACTTGAAAATATATTACATCTCAAACCAGTAATGCAATTAAATATTGATATTGGGTGAACAAAAAATACTGTGAGCTAAGTGACCAAATTGAAATATTTCTATTTTACAAGTAGTTCTGTTCTGTAAGATCACTTTTTACCATTCATGGAATGTTGGATCTCATCCCACACATGATTTAAAACATTATATGGAAGTAAAGAATTACTTGAAATACTGAAGTTCTACTCACCAATACACCTTTAATCCAACCAAATTTGACAATCCCTTTACTATCAGCAGTATATGTTGCAGTGGCTTCTCCAGTAGGAGTTCCTTCTTCTCCATTTGCATATCCATCTTCAAATAGCTCCTAAGATACAATAACAATCAGGAGGGAAAGGAAAATTGTAAGAGTCTCTAATAAATCTGTTTAATGTTGATAGTGTTGTAACCAACAAGGATTAAATGGCAGAACATTTTCTGACTAATATCAGAAAGCTTGGAAATGTTTTTTGGCCTACCACTGTATGATAACATCTTTTGTATAAAGCTAATGAAGCTTTATATGAAAGTTTTATATGATTCATTTATTAAATGAAATATGCCTTGCATCATACACAAAATATATTTAAATGAATAATTTTCACAAAAGACTATAGAAACCATGCCAATTATATAAAGCATGTTTTAATATTACATATACAGATATTCCTTGCTAAATAACTGCCCTGTTTAGTGACTGTTCAAAGTTATGACAGCACTGAGAAAGGAACTTTATACCCAGTCCTTGCACTTACAACTGTCAGTGTGTCCCCAATGGTCACGATAGAGATTCAGGCATTTCATAACTGGTGGGTATTTTATGACTCTCATAATATCCTGCGATCATATGATTGTCATTTGCACGCATCACAGCTGGCTCCTGACAAGCAGAGTCAATTCGGAAGCTGGCAATAAAACTGCAAGTTTTGGTCACTGATGTCTCTCTTACATGATGGGTGACTTGCTTAACAACTGTGATGGAAATGAGGACTTAAGTTTTGTTGCTGTCATATGATGACTTGCTTAATGATATTGTTTAGTGACCAAGTTGCTGGCCCCGTTTGTGGTGGTTGTGAGAACTATTTGTATACATAATTCATAGGTACTTTTACATTCAGTCAAAAGGTTCAATGTTCCACACCAAACTTTCTAAACTTTGTTACCCTAGAAGAGCCTTTGAAATAATTTTCAGATCTCAAGAATCCCTGTATAAAAAATCACAAAACATGCTCTAAAACAGTTTACAACAGAATTCACTTCTTGCTTATACAACTCATGTCTACGTTTAAAACATCAGCAAAACAGCAGGCCAGGAGCTGACTCAGGTGAGTAAAAATTCCCACCACTGTGAGTATTGGTGCATAAAGTAAAAAACAAAAACAAAAAAGCCACCTTTTTTTTTCAATCATGGGCTCTCGCAGAACCCCAAACAACTTGTCATGGACCCCAGTTGAAAAAGGCTACTGTAGTTTAATGTTTAAAAAAAGCACAGAAAATGATTATGTTTAATGAATGTAGTGCCTTAATCTCCATAATATCTATATGGATATTATAATAAATGAAGCAGAAAAAATAATCCTCAAAATGAGCTCAATTTTACTTCTATTTAATTCTTCACATTACATATATTCTGCCTGCTATTTTTACAAATAACTCAAGGCCATGAACATATAAAACAGACCTTCCTCCTATTTTCTATGTATTCTATATATGTCCTATAATAATCACCATTTGTTACACTTCTGCCAATGATGGACAAGCTACTTTTTAAACGTATTATGAAAGAACTCTAAACTTTATCTTTCAACCAGGTCTTGACAGTCCTTTCTACCTCTTAATTTGAGTCCAATGCATATCCACAAATTTGCAAAAGGTTGAAAGTTGCATGGTACAAAGTTTGAGCTATATGATAGATGGAATAATGTTGCAAAATTTAATTTCACATATAACTATTGGATGGCTTGTGAAATAGGAGACGTAACACTGCCAGATTTCAATCCAAATTACCTTACTTTGCTTGTGTGTTGAACCGTGTGTTATTGTAAGTATTGCAGTATAGTGCTTTAAATTAATAGTAGTATGTGAACAACATTTGCATCTCAAAAACTATAACTACGAGTTTACCTGTCAAATCCTAAACCCGTGATGGTGAACCTATGGCACGTGTGCCACAGGTGGCATGCGTAGTCATATTGGTGGGCAAGCAAGCTCAGCTCCAACACACGTGTGTGCCAGCCAGCTGATTTTCAGGCCTTCTGGGCCCACTGGAAGTAGGGAAACAAGCTGTCTCCTGAGAGCCTCGGGGGGGGGGGGGAAGGCCCGTTTTTCTTTCTCCCCATGCTCCAGAGCCTGTCTAGGAGCTTGAGGAGGGCAAAAACAGCCTTCCTCCCGGAGGCCAGAAATGGCCCATTTGCCAACTTCTGGTGGAACCGAAAGGCCCATTTTTTGCTCTCCCCACCGGAAGTTGGCAAACGGGCCATTTCCAGCCTCCGGAGGGCCTCTGGGGAGAGGGGAAGGCCGTTTTCGCCCTCCCCAAGCTACTAGAAAGGCTCTGGAGCATGGGGACAGAGAAAACTGTGCCATCGTGTGCTAGGAGTGGGGGGGAGGGGGTTGCATGCGCATGTGCAGGGCGCATAGAATTATGGGTGTGGGCACGCATGCGCACGACCACCACCACCACCCCGCTCCTGGCCCGCGATGACAAAAAGTTTGGCCATCACTATGAGGCCCTAAACCATGAGGTTTCTTGTATAACCCTATGGTTTGAATTCTTTGTTCATATATGAGATTTTATAATAATATTCCATGGACTGAGATTTTGTTTCTGGGACTTGTTGGCCATCACAATTTCTGTGAAGAAATTCCTCACATTCATTCTTGTAGTATGACAGTAATTGCTGGCAATTTTGACCCTTGATGTAAGAAAGACCTGATTTGCATCAATCTTCCAAAATTGAAGAACTTCAGTAACATGACCCATGAATTCCTATGAAATATCAAGCTTGACAGCAATTTATATCTGAATGAAGTTCATTAATCTTTTTCATATGAACTTGTCAATTGCTCTTGCAAGTCATCCACATCATTCTCAATCACACAAATCACCATTTGGTTCACTGTTTTTATTTTGGGGGGGGGCTCTGCAATGCACATGTCAAATCATCAACTTTACTAGCACTTTTAGTCTTCAAAAAAAAACATTAAATACCTGGGTTTTCTATCAACCACTGGCATAGGTTAAAGCGAATGAATGTTGGAAGCTTAAATTGGTGTCAAGTTTTTTGTTATAGTTTTAATAGTTTTACATGATTTTTATATTGTTTTAATTCTTGATTGTCAGCTGTCCAGAATTTGGTATAAAGGGAGGATATATAATTTTTTTAAATAAATAAATAAATAACCAATAATTTGACAGTGAACTTCATTAGGCTTAAATTCAATTACAAATTCCATCTGTTAATAACTTGTAGCATCAGTCATTACTTTTCATTAAACCTTCTGAAATCTGGTAATCTTCAGATAATGTAAGATTAATAGATTGAAAAATTCTTCAACACGCTTTCTGGCAGAAGAAATGCCTTTATTCATGTAACCCTCCATGTTTTTTTCATTTCCTAATCTGATTACCACACAGCATATTTATAATCAAAAGTATACAATAAACCAAATACGTTGTATTGTAGGGAAATACAAGTAATCCAATGTAGTAGCTAGGAATACAAGGCAGAATAAATGATTATTTCACTATAAACCTGCTGTCTCCCCAGAAGAGTTTAAAACAAACTACTGGTATTTTAAGTTTTGTTCACACAATAACAGGTATTGGGTTCAAAGAAGACACAATGTTGTGCATTTATGAACACAGAGGTGGCAGTCCCAGTCTGGAAGCACAGTCTAGAAAATAGAGGCACCAGAAGTGCATTATCACGATAATTGTGGATGCTATTCTTTGCTGCTACTCATAATATTCTATCAGTTTTTGGTCACAGCTTCTTTGGCATTTGCATGGACAAGCTTGAAGTCTCTTTTTGGTCTCCAATTCACCATCCAGTTACTAACTAGACATAAATGCTCATCCATTGCATCTGGACTCATATCCATATAGGAGAGAAAGGATAATTATAGTTCTGCAAATTTTCAGCTTTGTGGAGATATGGACATTGTGATGATTAAACACTCTAGTATTCAACTGCCCCAAAATCTGGTTGGCCTTACTGAATCTGGGGTCAATTTCTTTGTCCAAAGATGCATAGATTGAGATGATATTTCCCAGGTATTTGAAGCTGGTTAATTTGTCAGCTGGGTATCAACAGTGATCTTCTATAGGGTTGGTATTTGACACAGGCTGGCAAAGTCTTCAGTCTTATTCAGGTTGATAGTCATGCTAAAGAGCATACCAGTATCTAAAATGTTATTTAACGTTAATTGTAGATCACTGTCTTTGTGCGCCAAGTGAACACAATCATAAGCAATCATTATTTTTTAATGTATGGATGCTCTTTGTTCATGTGTTCAAGGGACAAGGGTCAAAGAGAGTTGTCCAATGGGTACCTGATATAACTCCCTCTTTCAGACCTTGGACAGCATAGGACAACATGCAAGCAAAGGACAGATTGAACAGGACTGGGGCTAGTATCCAGCTTTACCCCCAATGGAAATGGTAAATGCAGCTGTCTTATCACCATTGTAAAGGACCTATTCTATCATTCTGATGTGGAGCAGCTGAATCAACTTCAATCAATTTAGTTGGGCATCCATGATGTTTCAGGATGATGCAGAGAGTCTCCCTGTTTCCAATGTCAAATGGCTTTGTCAGCTTAATGACAAAAGTAAAGAGGCTTGTTCTGCTCAATGAAATTCTCCTGGACTTGCCGCACAGTAAATATCATGTCTACTGTACTTCTGGCCAAAAGCCATCGGGAGGTTCTTTTCCAAAACGGGCTGGGGCGGCGGGGGGGAATCCGGCAATGGACAGCAGTAAGCTGCCTCTATAATTTCTGTGGTTTGATTAACTTCCCTTATTTATAGAAAGCTATGATGAGGGCATGACAGAAATCATCAAGCATGTCCTCCATGAACTAAATGTTTTTCTTGAAACAATTATAAGGCATTTAGGTGAAGAGCTTTATAGATCTCAACAGGAATACCATTTGCCTGTTGCTTTATTCGAGTTCATCTGGAAGATCACTGTCTCAATCTCATCAGTAGAGGGAGGCAGGTCTAGAGTATCCAAAATTGACAGCTGAGGAATCTGCTGTAAAACATCAGGATCAGCTGTGGATCAGTTGTAGGTTAGAAAACTGCTTAGTCTAGTGATTTTTCAATTCTTCCTGATCTTTGATCAAGCTCAGTCCATCAGATGACAGCAGAGGTCATAAATTGACTTTATGATGCTGAAGAATTTCAGTGGCAGTTTTCCACCTGCTCAGCTTTTCTCTGCTGCCACTCATCCTGCATTTCTGTAAGTGCTTAAACTTTCCTTTCTTTGAGACAGGTGACATTTCATTCTGCCTGCTTGTGTAGGCCTTGATCTTAACCTGGAATGCTGCTGAAATAGTCTTGTAATTTTCATCAAACCAGTCATTTTCAGTCCAGATACACTTGTTACAATCAGCATAATGACATCTTTAAACTGCATCTATTTTTCAAAACAGTTTTCACAACCAGTAAATGTTAACACTTTAAGCCATTCTACTCTTAATCCTGACTCTCACTAGTTTTATACAATATATATCCATAAATACTATCTGTATAAAAATGTCGACCACTCTTCATCTGCCCAAATAACATAGATCAACTTTAAAATATTCTAAGAAATGAGAAATTATATTTTATTCAAATTTTAACATAAAACGTTACTGAAAAGTTCACATTCCGTACAATACAGCAAAGCCAGAATGATTGCCAAGATGATTAATGCATCTGCTACTCAGAGATGCATTAGTAGTTTTGGCTGAAGCTTCTTATAACATCAGCTGACTTGATATCATAAAGTACCTGAACTAGTGCTATATGCATAACTAGTTTCAAAGAATCCTTGTCAAGGAACCCCTCATTTTTTATATCTTAAAAAGATATAACGTAATGCAGAACCAATGTGACCAACTAAATTGGTGCATTTCACCTTAGCTTAAGATTTCATTAGATATATTTCTTTGGATATCTATCTCTCTTTAACATTTTCTGTTGCTTACTTTTAATGTTAATAGATAATTACCCAGGTGATTAAGCAAGTTTTAAAGAGCCATCCATCTAACATTTCAGATCTTGACCTTTGAGTAATCCTCAAACATATCACATTTGCATGTAGTTCTATAGGGGAGGCTGCCCTCACACAACCACAAGTATTTCCTTAATACTGCAAGATTTCTTGATGAGAAAGCTACACAAATCTTTCACACAGAAATAAACATAACCACTTTCTAAGCAGGATGATTTACATTAACTTCAATTTTTAAACTAATAACCATTTCTTTACATTTATAGAGTATACTGCCCATCTTAAGATTGCTTATATATGTGTAGCAATTTTCTAACTGCTAAAAAGCAATCAACGTATACTTGTAATGGAAAATACTCATTTATCTAAAAATATCTGCTTAACCTGTTTCATTTCTTTCAAGATGATACCCTACTTCTTCCATAAATATATTCTATGTATTTAGATTCGAACTGCCATGCTTAGAATATATTTCCTGAAAAAATGGAAATCTAATTTAGACAATACTCAAGACCAATAGATTTTAATATGTCTACCCTAAGCCCCAAGCCAACTCAATGAATTCTGAAGTTAACAGAGTTGCACTGTTGCAGAAAAATAACATTTATATTCTACTAATATAATTTTGCCATACTACCCTGTTTCCCTCAAAATAAGACATGATAATAAGCCCAATCGGACTTTTGAGTGCATGGCAATAAGGCCAAGTGCTATTTCAGGGTTCAAAAAAATGTAAGACAGGGTCTTATTTTCGGAGAAACACAGTACACTAGGCACTAGATAAATTTTGGAGCAAACATTTATAATAGGTAGTATAATGCCTGTTCAATGTTCCCCATGCCAGATTTTTCCCCTATCAGAACAATGTTTATATCTTTAAAAGACTGTTAACCCAATGGAAACCAGATTTCCATTGTACGTTTTACCTTATTGTTAACATTTAACATATTGCTTCAGCCAACTATCTAATCTTTACACTAATTTATCAAACAGGTTTTCAATAGCTTAGCTTCAACATGCAATTCTGTTTTAGAAATCTTAATTCTTTAATAAAACCAGAATAATTAACAATGGCTCATAACATAGACTTACCAAGCACAATTCTGTTTTAAATGCTAATATCATATAACTGATATGTACTTTTCAAAAAGACAGAGTTCAGAAAGTTAAAAGAACTTTCAAATACAATATAAATAAGCATTAATAAAATTCATAATGAATTATAAACTCTTGAAATATGTTTCAGACCTACACATAGTTGAAGTACTTAAGCTGCTGAGTTTAAATTCCTTTCATCATTTTATAACAAATGGATGTTTAATTCTGATCTATTGGGAAGATGCAACTTTAAAGCAGCCTGTGTACTAAATTATTTAGGTAAAAGCTAAAAAGTTATTCTGAAAATAGCCTCTCAAACATAATTTATGTGTCTATAGACAGCTTATAAATCCATGAACATTGCTGTAAGACTGGCCAGTGGACTGACAAAGAACTTGGCATCAGTAAAAAATTGAAGTGCACAGAAAAACAGAAAGCTGGGGGAGAATATTAATATGGATGCTTGATATGTAATAGAGATAAAGGGATTTCTTCTGGCCTTTCTGAAGATGGCCTTTGGTTGTTCTTACATTATGTAGAGACTTTACTCTGTGTTTCTCCAGCAACTAAACCCATGTCCTAACCTAAAATGAACTAAGACATCTGGAAGGGGGAAATATTACCTTAAACCAGACAAATACTGCTGTAGTGTTCCATTAACTTTTACAGACCTATAAAGTATACTGGCTCCATGTAAAAGATGTACAAACATGAGACAATATCTAACATAAGGAATGACAGACAGCAAATATATTTGCAATGCATATCTATAAAGCCAAAGTCCATGCAGAGAGAACACAGAAAACGTAACTTTTTATAGATTCTAGGTAAAACTCATCTTGTTTAGAAAAACAGTATTTTTCTACTTCTATACCCTCAGCACTTCTATACTCTCAGACACTGCATCGGCCTGATGCCCCATTTTTTTAATCCCAAATGGGGTTACCAGATGTTCTTGCCTTGCTCGCCATCACTCACCTTGTCCAGCTCATCATGCAACTCTGCAAGGCTGGGTCGAATAAGTTTCTCTCCTAGACCAGCAGCGGTATGCCGATAATAGTCTATCCTTGGCACGGCATCGATGGTGTTGTGGCCAAAGGTGCGCAGATAGTATGTGTTCGTATGAGTATCATAATAGTAGTGATGGTGCCCTCCTGAGCCTCCCCCGGAATGTAGGCTCCCTTCGCTCAGAACCGTGTCACCACCATTCTGGAAGCTGACACTGCAGCCTTCTGGGCCGCCACCTCCAGGTTCACTGGAGCTGTCGTCTCCAGCCGAGGGGTCCACGAAATTCACCCGAAAACGGCCTTTTGCTTCCTCACTGCTTTTCTTATGCCCATCACTAGGAACTTCGGGGGTTCCTTCCTTCGCTTCTTCCGCCGCCCGACTCAAGTTTTCTGCCACCAGGTCCACCTGAAAGCGGCTCTGGCTGGGCGTGGGACCCAGAGGTCTGCAGAGCCCATCTCCAGCAGCTGCAGAGGCAGGAGCCAAGGCGCTCCCGGAGTCAGACGAGTCGCCTGTGCCAGTCGGCGCATCCCCGTCACTCGCCGGCAACCGAGATACTTCCTCCGCGCCTGTGGATGCTGCTGCATCGGCGGCTCCTCCTCCTTCTCTCCCTGCCGCCGCTGCAGCTTTGAGCTTCGGCGAGCCGGAGCGGGGCGGCGGGGAGGACGCGCGGGAAGGTTTCGCTTCCATGACTTCTGCTTTTCCTCGGGCGGCGACAATGCGGGCCGGAACAGACCTCCTTGCGGCTCTGGCTGGTTCAATGAAGTCCCTTCGATTCTGGCAATAAAGCAAATAAACACAGTCGGCTGCCGCTCGGGGCGCTTTAAACCAACAAATGGCGCCCCGCCGCTGCCGGGCTCCACTCCGCCGCCCTCGAGAAAGCAAAGCAACACGCCGCACTTCCTCGGCAGAAAACAGCGCGGCGCGGCGCGGCCCCTCCCTCCCTGCCGGTCCCTCCGCCCCAGTCCTTCTAGCGCCGCCGCCGCCTCACCAGGTGATGATGCACCGCAGCTGCTGGCCCCTCTCGCCCCTCTGCATACCCGGGTCCCCCTCCTCGAAACCCGAGACATGGGAAGAGCCGTCCCCGCTACTCCCCCCCCCCGTCGCCTTG
>JANHFM010002196.1:2867-14816 GCA_032468115.1 Grayia smithii
CCCGAAAGGATGAAAGGCTGAGTAAACCTTGAGCCTGGTGAGAATCGAACCAGCACTAATTGCAAGCAGCTGGATTTTAAGTGGAGACACTTAGCCAGTGCATTAGCAATCTGCGCCACCAAGGACTTTTTAACACATAAATTAACACAGTTTTAACACATAAATTACCAGAAACAAAATATTTTTAGATGATTTATGATACATGCCCTCAGATAGAATGGCTACTTTTTAAATATGTGTTTTAATTTAAATTCAGAGAATAATAGAATCTAAATGTCGGGGAAAAATCCTCTCTGTGGCTAGTGTAAGAATCCAAAAGCAAATACTGTAATCAGTTTTTGTATTGTGAATTTTCATACAAATTTTATTTTTATATAACTCCTATGTTCATGAATTATCAGAAGTACATCAGATAGTCATTTTGTACCAATAAAAAGAACAGGCCGAATCTTCATTGCTGAATATTATTCTGACAAACCTTGTTAAAATACTTTAAAAGAATTGCACGCAGTTCAGTAGCGGACAATGTTACCAACTTTCCCATCACACTAGCTTCACTTTGTGTAAAAATCTTTGATGAGACTCTGATTGAGTTTTGATGGTTTTGTATGCTTTCATTTTTATAAGCAATGGCTGCTTCCAAGGTTTCAATTCCTTCCTCAAGCTGGAATAAAACATGTTCTTCCTAGGAAGAAAGAAAGAGAAATGTCAAATATATTACAATAAATCTGAAGGTTATTAATAATAACTATGGTAATCTCACAATTCCTGTGATTATGAACATATATACTGTAATACAATATTATAGTTATATTTATATATACTATAAATATACAATTATGTGTTGTAGGAAAAAAGTCTAATTATGGCATTCAGTTATTACAGTAACTTTCAAACTATTTTGAAGAACTCATGGGTTCTTCAGAAGCCTATCATATGCTTCTTAGGGAAAGCAGAAACAGTATATAAACATCTATAGAAAAGGAGCCAATTCTCAAATTTCTCATCTATTCTGCTTGAAAAAAGTCTCTTCTGTCTATAATGGAATTAAGTATACAAACAAATATTTCAAAATGAGAAATATTTCTTTTCTTTATTCCATTATTTTAAAATATTGTTCCCCAATTCTCCTTCTGTGACTTTTTGTGATTGTTGCTACTTTTTTAGTAGTAGATATTTCTCTTTTTAAAATTATAATCCAGAAAAGGAAAATAAAAAATAAAGATGAGGGTTTTTCCCTCTTTCTCAATATCCTTAATTCTTTAGTCCTATTTGGCATTCCATAGATCTATAATCATATGATCTTTCACAACTTTCCCTTATCTCTTTGTTTAATGAAACTGCATTCCTTAGTTTAACAAAAATAGATCCCTTAACATATAGGGGCTGCTGCTTTTTAGAAGCAGAGAAAAAAATACACAAACAAAGAAAATGGAAGAAGAGGGCATCTTTCCTTGGAGGTACTTTTCACTGTTCAATTTCTTCTGAAAAGTTTTAACAAAATACCTTGATTCTTTTTTTTAAAAAAAAATTACCAGCTCTATATATCACCAATTTATTTACTAATTTGATTGCATTTAGATTTTTCTATAAACAGCAGCTAATAGATATCATATAGATAATGACTTACTTCTGCTGATAACACTCTGCCATTTTTTAATTTCTCATCCACACTGTTTCTTCTTTTCAACAGCTGATCCTTTTCTTTTTGCAAAGCCTGAACTTCTTCAAAAATCCTCCCTTGTTCATCAGTGGCACTCCTTTGAAGCTGCTTATTTTTGTCACAAAGTTCTTGATCTAACATACTTAGACGGGTAGATAATTTCAAACTATCTTCATTGAGAGCCTATGAAATCACAAATGAAAATATCAGCCCTTTAAGAACAATAATTTTGAAGAGAGATATGGCACTTTAAAGACTATCCAGTTTAATATGGTATACATCTTCATATAATATATTCTACTGCAAACTTTTTAGAAATTTAGGATATCTTCATCCTTCCATGGCTGAACTAATAGTATGTACAATGAATATAATATAGGCTAGATGCAGATAGTTTTTGGCCAGATTTTGTTTCTCTGAAATCATGACTAATGGTTTCACCACAGCTTCTTTAGCTTCTTTTGTGATTTCAATTTAACTGGCCATCTGGTAAAAATATCTACCACATTGTGCCTGAGCTTCTGCTCAATTTAAAAGATAAGTGAAAGGGAAGCATATGTCTTAGCAGTTTAACATTTCAGACGTGGAGGAAAGTGCAGAACTAAAGAGATGGAAGAAGTTAAGAGTTCCTGTCAATAGAACCCCATGTCAACATTCATCTTGCAAAAACATTTTCACAGCAATGGCATTTGCATCACAGAAGTTAATTTGCTATTTTGCCCAACAGAAAAAGTGTAGGCATGCAAAAGAAAAGCCAATCTAAGAATGGCACAAATGCTGCTTGTACTAAAACTATATCATCTGTTTTGATAACAGTATACAGTGTAACAAAATATATTTTCTATGCTGGTTTGACATGTACTGTATTGGCTATTATGGGAGAAAGAGCAAAAAAAAATTGATTACAAAACATTTAGTAGTAGATGTATCCAACATTTCTCATTAAAAATAAGTTAATTTGAAATTGCTAAAACATTTTTATACTGAAGACATAGGAATCTGAGTGCAAGTGCAGACTGCTAATTTCTATTTTCAATTCCTAGCATACCACAGTATTAAAAAGTACCTGGCTAGATCTCAGTTTTTTAATTTCCAAATGGCTTTTCTCCTGCATCAGTGTTTCCTTCTTTAAAATAATCGCTTCTCTTCTTTTTAAATCTTCCTCCAGAGCAGCTAACTCTTGATGCTGGTGCAAAATCTTTTCTAGTTCTTCATCTAAGCACTTCTTTTTCTCTTCTAATTTCTATATTGAGCAGAAATGATGCACAGATTTAGCTTCTCAATTATACTAACTTTAATACTATAATACTAAAACTAGCTTAAACAGTGTTTATTTTTCAATGGGTTAAAAGTTCCAACTGGCATTTATAGTATATGTTTATGCACACCAACCCAAAAGTAAGTCACATTCAACTCAATGGGACATACTCTAAGATTAATAGAGGACTATTTAATTTAGACAGGTAAAATGGCATACCTCATAAAACTATAATTTGTCCATGTACTAAAAAACCCCCAATCTTTTAAGTTAATATCAAATCTGACAGATACAAGATAAATCAATACATCTTGTAATTTGCAAAATAGTATGCACATTAAAAATCCCATTGCAGTTCTTTTACAAGTAGAAATATGAACATAGATTATAAACATTCTATTTGAATATATTTTTAAAGATTACAAATTACAAAACATACATTTCCAAACTCTATGCCTTTTAAAATAATGACTCCTATAGATGTAGATTTACTGGGGAAGTGTGGGTTGTCCTTGATGCTGTTTTTTTTAATTTTCCATGCTTTATCACTCTTTGTTTAAGAAAAATAAAAAAAATTGCTTTGTGGAAGAGCCTCCTACAACCTGCAAAATCCCTTCCTTCCCCTTTCCCCTTTATTCCTTTGGGACTATGAGGCAGCTGAATTATCTGGTTCATGCCTGTACCTCAAATACAAAACAAAAAGTCTTCTGAATCAGGATGCACTGGGAGAATAGAATGTACTTTGGCTCTGTAGTTTTGCAGACCTCCGAGTTCTGTACATTAAATGATTATGTCTGCTTATTTCAGCTGACTTGCGCTTGTTTTGCTGTTCTGCTTGTTTTGCTGTCAAATGGATTAGGGTTATTGAGGGATGGTTGACAGTTATCTCAGCAAATTTATATACCCATGGTATAATCTCAACAAGGATATTTCACCAAACAGGCAAAAATGTAGGGGATGTGAGATTATTTATTTATTTATTTATTTATAAAAGTATAGGCTGCCCATTTTTTAACATGGGGAGGGGGGTCAGAAAAGGAGCAAGAGCCAATGTTGCATTAGTGTGTGCTGAAGAGAGGGAACGGGGAGTTGCATAGCTCGTCCTCCAGTTGAGGGACCAGAGCCAGCATTCAGAGGAAGATCAGAAGTTTGAGTGCAGGTAGTCCTTGACTTAGAACCATTCAACCATTCATTTAGCGACTGTTTGAAGTTACAACAGTATTGAAAAAAGTGACTTATGACTGGTTTTCACTTATGACTGTTATAACATCCTCCTGGTCACATGATCAAAATTCAGGCATTTGACAATTGGCATATATTTGTGACAGCTGCACTGTCCAAAGGTCATATAATCACCATTTATAACCTTCATAGCTAGCTTCTGATAAGCAAAGTTAATGGCGGAAACCAGGTTCACTTAACAACTGCATACTTAACAACTGCAGTGATTGGCATAACAATTGTGGCAGAAAGATCATAAAATGAGGCACAACTCACTTAACAGCTGTCTTGCTTAACAATGGAAATTTTGGGCTGAACTGTGGTCATAAGTATAGGACTACCTGTCGGTAGAATCTTTTTCAGAAGATCAACAGAAGTAAGAGGCAGTAACGGCTCTATGGCTGTTGTATTGGAAGCAAACTTTTGTTCCCTACCCAGAACTGAAATGCCTAAATGCTAGTTGCAGCTCCAACCAGTTATAAAGAATGGCTGGCTGAAAAACCTAGCCCTAGAACACACTAGCTGGTAACCAAAAGATTGGTTATCTGGGAGGCTGAAGAGTGTTTAGGCGAAGGAGAAAAGAACCTCAGTTTTTCTGTACACCATAGCTGGGAGAGTGTCTAAGGGCAAGCCTAGCTAAGCCTTGATATTAGACAAGATGGATTCTTAAGTTGTGTCAAAAAATAAATGCTATTTTTGTATTAGAAATCTTCCTCTACAAAGACAAAACTGCTTCTTTGTTTAAGGTCTGCGCCATCTCCCAAAAAGAATCCATCACATGTTTCTAAAAAGGCAATTTATAGTATCATAATAAACTTTTGAACTACTCTTATGTACTTAGTTAAAAATAAAATTTTCCCCATAAGACAACAGAGTTCTAGGAAATCATATAGAGCAGAGGCTAAAATGGAAAACAAAATAATCTGTAATCCTATAAATGAGGCAAGGATGATTGCATGATAAATGATTCACACAACCTCTTATGACTTGTAAAAATAAGATCTTGCTTGCCCCCCATTCATAATTTTCTTAATCAGTGAAATGTTTTTTTCCAGAGTATCACTTTCAATTTAAAAGACCCACAATTTCTTTAAAGTTTAGAAAAGCTATAACAATACTACATTTTGCCAAACTTTTAATTGTTAACTCATTCTATTACATTACTAATATTAACCTTTTTATCTTTTCTCTGTTTTTTAAAATTTTAGCTTCCTAAAATACTTCTTAGAGGAGAAAAGCCAAGTATAAGTCACAGAAATTAAATATTAAATAAAGAGTTGCAGCATTCAAGACATTTAGTAGTCCCATGTTACAGATAGAGTAGAGCAAGGCTATCAAAAGCATTTCAGCAGACTAGCATTATAAAACTTCAATTGCCTGCAGTTGTTGGGGAGCCCCAGTTGAATTTCTTTTCTTAAATGCAGCAATCTCTTCATCCTTTAGCTTTAGAATCTTCTCCTGCTGTTCTGTCTTTTGTTGAAGTTCCTGTAAGTAATTTTTTAATACATATTATTACTAGAATATTGAGTATTTCAGTTCTCATTTTGAAACATAAATTTTAGAGACACAAAGTATTATAATCCTTATCAAGATAATAAATTATCATATACAGTCATAGCCTTCCTTTATATTTAATATTTATATATCACTTTGATTAAGACTTCCACTATATAATCTGAGACCCAGTTTGGTATAATGGTTAAAGACACCATGCAAAAAAACAGGATATCATGAGCTGTAGGCATAAATCCAGCTCGGTGACTCTGAGGCAGTCTAATGGAAAAAATATTTCCAAAAAGACTGAAGGGATTTGCCCATCTAGTCTCCAGGAGTCAAGACTGACTCAAAGGTACACATGTGCACGCACACGCACACAGCAATAATCTTTACAAATCTCAACAGCTGATATCGACTTACTACAATACTGTTGAAATCCTGGAGTTGAAGTAAAATACACCGTGTCTCAAGTAAATTCAGAATTGAAATATAATTTGAATTAGGAATCTTTTGGGACTTGACTGTAATATACAATTTCTGAAACCCTTTGGTAAATAATGACATGCAGTTAATGTATAGTTTTGTGGAACTGTTTACACATAAAATGATACATTAACTGCATGTTATATTCACTGAAGAAGTGTTTTAGAAGTTGTGCATTGCATTCAAGTGAAATGAAGCCATTGTTATTAGTAATAATTTATATATGAAATAAAATATTTTACCTTGATTTTCAATTGACCATGCTGAATTCCAGTTTCCAGTATTTTCTTTTTTTCATTCTCTTCCCGCAATTTTTTCCGTAATTGGGCTTGTTGATTTTTCATGTGATTAATATTCTGTTCTAGTTCAGATATACGTTTCTCATTCTGGGTAGATAATGATGCTAGATTCTTAGTTTCCTGTTGTTTTTTCTGTATGACCTGAAGTCACATAGTACATTTTATTTCATCAGTTACTGTTATTATACATGATATAATACTATTTTATTGTTGGCTAGCTTTATAATTGGACTGTTTTACTAACTTGCTGCTTGTTTAATTATGGTTCATTGCATATATGACTAGCTTTAGGCATTTTCAACACAAGAGTGAACTATATATATTTAAAATATATATATATTATAAAAAGAAAAACAAAATATAAATAAAATGAAAATGATATTAATGTCTTGGTAGTTGGCACAATAATGAGTGCATCATTAATTAAATTATCAAGGATTTTTACCGGTAGAGAAGGAATAGTGGACTTACCTGAACGTTCGTTCTCGGTGCGCTGCGTGAGAGTCCAAGCAATGGGTGATAACTCCTTCTGATTGACCAGAGACTGAGTTGAATTTGTTAAAATACTCCTCCTTCTGGTTGAGCTTCACTTTATTATATATCCTGGATCTGGAGATACCGAAACCTGTAAATAAAACAAATGTCTGGACCCTGGATCCTTCTGACTAGGGCAGGGTTGGACTCTCATGCAGCACACAGCACACAGAGTTCAGGTAAGTCCAACGTTCCTTCTCCAGTGCGCTGCTTAGAGTCCAAGCAATGGGATATACCCAAGCTAATTTTCCCTAGGGCGGGAAACTGATCTGTCCAGGGTTTCCTCAACTGGAAGAACTTGTTGTAGAGCTTTGCGACCAAATACTGCCTCCGCTGATGCAAATTTATCAATTTTGTAATTTCGAATGAAAGGAGAAGGGATGTCCAGGTGGCGGTCTGGCAGATGTCAAGAATTGAGGCCTGAGTTGCCCAGGCCACTAATGTGGCCGCACTTCTAGTGGAATGGGCGGTGATGTGGCCTGGTCTAGTCCATTTTTGGATGTCATAGGCCAAGGAGATGCAAGCCTTGAGTCATCTTCCAATGGTGGATGGAGATACCCAGGGATCTGGGTTGAAAGGAAACAAATAATGATTCGGGTCTACGAAGCGATGCCGTGCGGTGGATGTACTTGCGCAGGGCCCAGCATACATCGAACGAATGCCATTTACGTTCCAATGGATGTCTGGGATTGGGACAAAAATCCGGTAGAATAATTTCTTGTGTCCTGTGAAACCAACTATTGATCTTTGGGATAAATGTTGGATCGAGGCGGAGGATTACTCGATTGGGGTAAAAAATGCACAGGTCCTGTCAAATGGATAATGCTGCCATCTCCAAGATTCGCCTTGCAGAAGTTATTGCTATGAGAAAAGCAACCTTAAAGGTAAGAATCTTGAGGCTTGCCTTCCCAAGGGGTTCAAACAGAGATGAGGTGAGCATCTGTAATACAAAGCTCAAGTCCCAAGATGTGTTAGGAATGAAAGACGGGAACCTGTGAAGGGGGGCAAAGGTTTGAGGCACCCTTTAGGAAGCTGTGGACTCAAGGAGGTTGCAAAAGAGTTGCAGCTCCTTCACAGGGCAGGACTGTTGTTAGGGCTGCGAACTGCCTCCAAAGTGTATTGATGGCAAGTCCCTTGTCTAGACCCTCCTGGAGGAATTCTAAAACGTGAGGGACGGAGGCAGAAGTAGGGTCGATCCATTTCATAGAGCACCAGTTCCAAAAGGATGACCATGTGGCTTCATAGATGCATGTGGTCAACGGGTGTCGAGATGCCAAAATGGTAGTAATTATCTTATTGGAAAACTGGTCCTTTGTTAGGATCTCCCGTTCAAGACGACCAACTGGAGCCATTGAGGCTCTGAATGGAATATGGCCCCCTGGCGAAGGGAGATCCTGTCTGGAGCAATCCTCCATGGAAGGTTGATGGAGAGGTTCATGAGGTCTGCGAACCAGGCCTTCGTGGCCAGTACAGCGCCACTAAAAGAACCTCTGCCCGCTCCTCCAGGATTTTCTGGATGACTCTGGGCAGGAGGGGAATTGGAGGAAATGCATACAGTAGGCCCTGCGGCCAAAGGCATTGAGGGTGTTTACACCTTCGACCCCTGTCACCTGGAATCTGGAGAAGAACCAGCAAAGCTAAGTGTTTGAGGGACTGGCAAAGAGATCCACCAGGGGAAGACCGAATCTGGACACCAATTGGAGAAACAGGTCGGGATGTAATTGCCACTCTGAGGGATTGATGGTCTCCCTGCTTAACCAATCCGCTTGTGTGTTTGAGGTCCCCGAGATATACTCTGCCCATAGTCTGAGGGCTCTTGCTTCTCAAATGAGGAGTCTGGATTTCGTGCCCCCCGATGGTTGACGTGCGCTTTGGTCGTCATGTTGTCCATCAGCAGGAGTACATGTTGACCCTCCAGCTTGGTCTGGAAGTGCTGTAGTGCCAGGTGAGCGGCTCTCAACTCCAGCCAGTTGATGTCTTTTCATAGGTCCTCTGGAAACCAGCAGCCCTGTGCCATCTGATCTTGAAGATTGGCACCCCAACCGTAGAGATTGGCGTCTGTGGTCAGTACGAAATGGTTGGACTCTCTGAACAGACAGCCTCTTTCCAGGGCTGTGGACTTCCACCACCTCAGGGAATTGAGGACTCTTATGGGAACCATGAGCCGTAACCTTGTGTTGCTGAAGCCGGCTCGTTGACTTGGTAACAGGAGCCATTGAAGGGCTCGGGAGTGTAAGACTGCCCAGGGAACAATGCCCAGGCACGAGATCATTTGCCCCAGCAGTTTGGATAGTAGTAATAATGGGACCCATTTGCAGGCGATCACCTGTTGAACTATGGTCCAAATGTTGAAGAGGCGTTCCCGAGAGAGAAACACTTGGCATAACTGAGTGTCTATTCATGCCCCGAGATGCACGAGACTTGTGGAAGGTGACAACTGACTCTTCTCCAGGTTCACTGTAAAGCCGTATTCCTGGAGTGTTCGAATTGTTATCTGGAGGTCTGAGTGGGCCTGTGTCAGTGTGGACAACTGGATCAATATATCGTCGAGATAGCATTGAGTCCTGATGGGAAGCACCTGTAATTGTGCTGCAACCACGTCTAGCAGCTTTGTGAATGTCCGTGGGGCCGAGGAAAGTCCGAAGGGTAGGGCCCTGTATTGGAAGTGGGATCCTGTGTAACAAAAACGGAGAAAGCGTCTGTGTGATGGTCTTATGGGGATATGCAGATATGCTTCCCGGAGATCGATCAATGATAGAAGATCCCCTTGTCTGATGCTGTTCAAGATGCTTTGTAGTGATTGCATTTTGAAACGTCTGTATTTGACATAGATGTTAAGCCTCTTTAGATCGAGTATGGCTCTGGTGCCTCCTGATTTTTTCTGCAACAAGAAGAGGATTGAGTAGAAGCCAGAACCCTGGTATAGAGGTGGAACCGGTTCTATGGTTTGGATGGGCCAGTAGATGACGGATTTCGGCCTCCATCAGAGCCCTCTTGGTGCAGTCTTTGGTCATGGAACACTGAATGTATCGTTTTGGTGGTTCTGAGGTGAACTCTCTTTTTAGGCCTAGGGTAACGGTCTGAATGGCCCAGGCATCAGTGGAGGTGTTTCGCCAATGGGAAGCTAATCTGGCGAGTTTTCCTCCAATGGGACCTGAATCGGGGCAGTCACTTAGACTGTTGATAGGGTCTGGACTCTGAGCCTCGAAAGGGACATCTAGATTGAGCGAATCTGCCACAGTCCCGAAATGTTTGTCCTGTGGACGGTCAGTAGGCTGCTGAAAAGATCTGTAGTGGACTGGGGTGTGAGACCCTGAGAGCGAAATGGCTGTCTGTGATACGGAAATGGGAACCTGCGGTCCGCCATCTTGTAAGTTATGGGAAGGATCTTGCGTTTATCCCTGCCTTCTACTAAAATCGGTTCTAGGGCTTCTCCGAATAGGGAGCCACCCTTGAAGGGAGCAGCCACTAGATGCCACTTGGTCTTCATATCGACCTGCCATTGGTGGAGACATAGAAGGTGATGAGAAGTGATGTTGGATGAGAGCACCCTTGATGCGAACTTAACGAAATTGAGAGTTGCATCCGCTGAATACACTGTTGCCGCAATCAATTTACTTAGGTCCTGCTGCAAGCAGGTGTCTGGGGAAATCCTGGCTTGCATTTGTCTGAGCCAAATGAGGGACGTCCTATTGAAAATGGACACCACCATGGCTGATCGTATTGCCCAGGAAGCGGCATAATGAGTTTTGTGACATGCCAGTTCTGCTCTCTTATCCTCTGCTTTGAGGCCTTTGGCCGAATCGGAAGGGAGGAGTGTAGATGTGGTCAGATTTGTCATGGGAGTGTCCATAGTAGGAAGGTTCAGGAGATCCTCCAACTCCTGTTCTACCGTATACAGTTTTTTGTCCATGCCACTAGAGGCGTTGAGGGAACCAGGTTGTGCCCACTACCTCTGAATAATGTCAACAAAGAGCTTGGGCGCTGGTATGGCCTCCTGCTCTGTGACTGGTTCTGTGAACAGAAACTTAGTGGGATCTTGAGGGTCCGCAGATCCCTCAGTTTGTCCCATGAGAGCCCACATGTTAGCTGTGTTTCACTTTGTGCAATAAAGTTTTGAACAGGTCATGTCTAAAAAGGCCTCTGACAGTGGGCCTGTCAGGAGTGAATCCTTCACTTTCAGAAAGGTTATATTTATCGAAATCCTCCTCTTCCAGGAGATAGGATTCACTCTGATGAGAGTTAGATTGAGATTCTTCCCTTTCCTCCCTATCCAGGTATTCCCTAGTGTGTTGGGGCCTGTGACTGGAACGAACCTCAGGTTGTAGTGTTCCAATACCTCTTCTGTTAAGTGCAGTCTCAATGCCCTGTGAAATAGTATGAGCAATCATGTCACACATTGCCTGTGAGAGTTGGGGCTGAGACTCCTCTACCAGGCAGTTGGGGTGAAGATGGCAGATGGGCGAGATCTTCGCTTACTCCTGGAAGTTTCTGGAACAGGTGCTACCTCCTCTGAGGGCTGTTCCATGTCCGCTTCCAGTATTTCCTGTGGCTCCATAGCTACATTAGGTGACTAACCAGCAGGACTGGGATGGTGAACCTGGGCTACAGTTACAATTTGGGGAGAGCCAGTAAAAGCCACACTGACTGGTCAGGCCTCAGCTGTCTTTTGTGCTTTAGCGAATTGTTTTTCAAGAGCACATTGCCTTCTCTGGGCATCTCTGTCTGCAGCTGCAGAAGGGTGGGCTGGCTCAGAAGATTTGGACCTGGTTGAAGGGCCTGTTGTACAGGCTTTCTTTTTCCTAGGTCCAAGACTCTCCTCAGGCCTGGTTTCCCTGATGGGGGATGATGAGGCCTGGGAGGAAGAACGGCTATGATCCGCCATTGTAAAGGAGGCAGGCAATCACACGCCAAACGGTGCAGTACTGCAGGCTACTTCAGCTGACTGCTAACTGCAGTTCAGCAGTTCAAATCTCACCAGGCTCAAGGTTGAC
>JANHFM010002196.1:40323-67599 GCA_032468115.1 Grayia smithii
AGCAGAGCTGGCTGGGGAATTCTGGGAGTTGAAGTCCACACATCTTCCAGTGGCCAAGGTTGAGAAACACTGTTTTAACTGGTTGTGAGCCGCCCCAAGTCCTTCGGGAGAAGGGCGGCATATAAAAACAAACAAACAAACAAATAAATAAATAAATAAAATAAAAATATACTTTTCTATTCAAATTATTTTTTAAAAAATGAAAATGTAATTTTTTAAAATACTTTTTTCTTTTGATTGACATTAGTGAAGACAACTCAGTAGTTGAAGATGATCATTGAGGAGAAAGGAAGGAGAATATGTTAATGTTTTCTTTGAGTTGAATTTGACTGCTGGTGACTTCAAAGACCTGTTCATGCAAGTTCTCTGCGTAACAGCATAGAAGCAATTTACCACAATTGGTCAACCTCTAGTAGCCTAATCCTGTTTTGCTTTTTTTTTTTGTCCAAGATTATGCAAATGCTCCAATGGATAGAGACCTTGCAAAACAAGCTTGGTTCTTGCAATTTTAAGCAATTAAAAGATTTTATTTGAACTGGAACTCAATTACATGGGCGGCAATAAGCAGGAAAGAGTGAAGCAAATGGCGAGAGTAAGTCCTTGTGAGCATTTCATAATTGCCAAACAAGAAATTGTTTTATATTTTATTTAGGGTTGTTTACATAAACAATTGAGGTCTCCAAAAGGGGTAATTGTGGTTGTATCTCTCCAGTCTTATTGAATTATTTTTTAATTCTTTCCTCAGTGTCCTCTTCCAAACTCAGCATTCTAATGCAGGGGTGTCAAACTCATGTCGTCACAGCAGCATCATGAGACGTATTGGGACTTTTTTCCCCTTCACTAAAGCAGGTGTGGGCATGGCTAGCGCATGACGTATCCAGCACGTGGGCTGAGTTTGACAGCCCTGTTCTAATGCTTCTTCTATATATGACATATATGTTGACAGATTTGAATCAATAAAATGTCAACCTACTTTTTCTATTAAAAACTATCAGTTGTGAAAATTAAATAATGCATCTGAATACCAGATGTTTAAGCTAAACAAGAGGAAGATGTTGACTTTTCCTGCTAATGCTCCACTTGTAAATTTCACAAAGGCATGCATCTTACTCAGCACGGCCTAATTCTGTTATATACTTCCCTGGGAGAAGACTGAAAGAGAAATTAAAGTGAAATTTGAAGAGGCAGCTTTCCAGTCTGGACCAGCTGCCTTCCACTACATAGACCTCAAAGCTTGTCTAATACTATGACAGCATCTGTTTGGGGGCCAATACCCATAGTAGAGGCAAGGTAAGAAACATATAGATTATTCTTTATAGTCATGTTCTGATCCTTTTATACCTAATGCTTTATAATAAGGCATGTCATGTGAAGTTTCCTAATCTTTATTTTATTATTATTGAAAGCAAGTTCCAAACCCTAATCCAGATTAGTTCCAGTCAGATTTGTAGGGCGAACGCATCTGAGAATTAATTCCCTTCTGTTTTTGCAGCCACATTTTTCCTTCTGGCAGAGAAAATTAAGAGGGGAAATCCCTCCAATGGGAATGCCTTTATTTTATTTTGTCTAATTCTTGGTGTGATGGGCAGATTCTGGAGAGGAAAAAAAAAATATAAGCCTAATTTGAGTCTTGATACTTCGGAATGGGAGTAAATGTTTTTATGCTGCTCATTCAGTGTAACAGGTTGCTTGACTTGAAGCGGTTCAATGCTATATTACAAGATAATTTGATGGCACTATATGAAATTTCATTAATAATCACCTGCAAATAGTCCTTGACTTACAATCATAGTGACCATTCGAAGTTATAACAGCACCAAAAAAACGTGATATGACCACTTTTCATATTTAGGAGCATTACAGCATCTCCAATGGCCATGTGATCAAAATTTGGAGACTCGGTAACTGGCATGTATTTAGAGCAGTTGCGCTGTCTTGGGATCATGTGATCACCATTTGTAACTTTCCCAGCCAGCTTCCCACAAACAAAGTCAATGGGGGAAGTCAGATTTGCTGAATGACAGAATGATTCATTTAACAACTGTGGCAGAAAGGCTGAAAAATGTTGCAAACCACAGTTAACCACTGTCTTGCTTAGCAATGGAAACGCTGGGCTCCATTGTGGCCGTAAGTCAAAGACGACCTATAATTTCTACTCGACTTTATTCTACTTCATGAAAGAGTCTATTGCTATTCATATATCTGCAGTGTAAAGTCCAAACACACCCTTCAGGTGTTCATCTAATCAGTGTAATTCAGAAAACTAACCTTCATCGAGTGCTCTATTGATGGCAGCACAAAGAGACCAATAGCCACTGTAAGTCTTGCCTTTGTATTTCACCAAGCATTTATGGTCTTCATGTTCAGACCAAAAGGAAAAATTGAGCACATCAGCAATAAATACCCAGTTCACTGCATCTTCACTTGCTTCTTTAGGGTTTAACTCATGAGAAGACTTCCAGCCAGCCACACCAAATTCCTTCTCTGTGACTTTATCGAACAACATCTCTGCAACCTTTTGCACACCACCATCTTCAATGTACACATCTTTGCTGTTTTCTGCTATAAACTTGGCAGATTCCTTAGGATTTAAAATTGCTTCCATATTTTCCTTGTTTCTGAATAAATGTGATAAAAGTTAGCCTTTGACCTATAAATACAGAATTCGAGCAAGATAAATAACATGTATTCCGCTGACAATCCATTTATCTTCCCAGGTCTTTCCAAATTGTAAGCAATCCCTGCAGGAGTTATGCAGCAAGAAATTCTATCAGTTTAACAGTGCTTAGTCTCAAGTTTGTTTACCACTACCCTTGACAGTTCAAAAATGTAAAACTATTTTTGTTCTTAATGCAGCAGCACCAATTTTGGCAATAATGTTTGTTATTCTCTGTTGAAGCAAATCCTTTGCCTAGCTAATTGCATATATACTAAAATAACAAAACATTTTATTGAGCCAAGCCCAAATTGAAGAGAATGGAAGAATTACACAAAAGCCATGTGGATGGATAAACATTTGTTTAATTGTAGCACTTTGCAACTTTTTTTTAATGATCAAACCATCCTTGCAGACCATATATTGAAAAAAGCAAATTTGTGGCATTACAAACAGAACTCTTTCCAAAAGTGCCAAGGATTTTAGGTGTTATTAGAAGGGTATATGTAAACATTAGCACTTAGATATTCAAGAAATAGGTGAGAAATGAAGTTTGTGCTTCCAATATTTCTGAATATTTCTGATTTTTTTTCTTTCAGAGTAGCTTTCCTCAAGTCAACCACAGCACCATTTAAGCATTCTTTAAAGGTACAAGAGATAAATAGATTGGTCATGCAAGGTTATCTGATGTCTGTCTGAGAAAGCAAAATTGCAACGGGAGAATAATATATAGAATATTTGCCAAATTGAATCCGATTTTTGAGGACCTCATGGACAAAATCTATGACATTGCCTTCCTCCGACTTTTGTTTCTTTTTGTTTCACTTCTTAAGTCTCACCTCTGCCCTGAATCTTCTTTTATGAAGGACTATCAGATCTGGGCTGTAAAAAAATTGGAAGACCATTAGATGGTAGCTAAGAGTTAATATCTTTCTGCAACTATTTTAAGGGATAGGCTAGTCCTATTTTAAACCCAAGCATTAATAACAATCGGAAAGCCACGATTTCCTATAGAAATAAAACTAGTTGTGATTGCCTTGAAGGCTTTAGCTCCGCCCAATGAATGCAGAGATTCTGTCGGTGACCAATACAGTATTTTGATTTTTAGAAAACTTTTTCCCCAACTCGCCTCAGTTAAAAACCAATATCGCCTAATAAAATGGTAAAAGCGATGCCTTTTTATCAGAGGGAGATTCACCTTTTAATGAATGCACGAACGGCAGAGATGAAGTGATAGAAAGCGCTCCTATTCTCAGCCTACCCAACAAGGGTTCGTTCGAACAATAGACGTGAAAGAAGTTCCACCCCGTCCTCCGTTCCCCATACCCACCACGATTTGCATTTTCACTGATCACTTTAGGAAATCTTGCTACAAAATAACAGCGAGGCCACTTTAGGGCTGCGCTTTTTCTCCACATCAGAATTTTGAAATGTTGATCTAGTCCAGTCATCAAACACACAAAGGCGGCGCGGCCAGAAGCGGATTACCAACAGGAGCAGCGCTCGTCTGCCGATCCGATCCCCTGGAGTATTTTCACACCGGCAGGCGCCAAATCGCATTCAGATTGGTATTTGAATCTTGGCTGTTTCTACAGTTTTTATGACAGGTAGGAAGAGAACAAAAATGTGTTTCTTTTTCTCGTTCTCTATTCACACGGCCAAACAAGGACTGCCTGCGGATTTTAGGCCTACGTAAACACCCGGAAGTATGCAGACTTCTAGCAAAATGTCACAATGTCTCGGCAAGAGATCAAATCCATCTTACCTTTAAAGATACCGTACTCGATTTGGGTATGCCTTGCTCAGTAAACCCACGAGTGATCTCCGTCGGTACGAAACGGCGTTTCTTCCTTTCAACCTTTCTCTAATCGTCTTTGATTCACCCTCCAATCAGAGTGGACTATATTAGCATAAATTAGTGCGGAACTCAAAAAGGTTACCGGATATCGGCGCCAGCTGCAACGTGCTCTTATCTCGCGAGCAGCAACACCCATATTTTACTGTATTTTGTGGAATAGTGAATCCTTGGTGGGTTGGTTAAGTTTTTCTTTTTTGCACTACTAGCGTTGATTCCGGGTAGCTACTTTTCGGTCCACGGAGACTTTAAAAAGCTGTTTAAAAGTGGCCTTCTTACCGGGTGTAGAGATGGTTAACTAGCCCACTTTCACTCCACTGGTTTTTTTATAGCCAAGGCAGAATCAGCACATAGCCCTCCACTTAACCAGGCTAACTTAGAAGCGTGTATGCAGGTGAATCCATCTTCGTTCATGCAGTTTTGAAGTCTCTCTTCAAAATCTTCAATTCAGCAATCCCTGGTCTGTAATTCAATCGTCTTTACACCATGTGGGTCTTACTGGTTTTAAGGTTTCCTACTAGTTTTTTAAAAATCATCCAACACCATCCTTAAAGGGTCCCTTTTGTATCAAGATTTTCTCCCTGCACAGGAAACACCTAGAAATACTGTTCATTCAAAAATGTAAGAACTTTTTTTCGGAAATATGCATTCATGGAAATCGCATTGAATTCAACAATGCTTACTTCTTGACAAGGTAATGTAAACCTAGACTGCTTTGCTTATACAAAGTTGAAAGTTTTTGCATGGTCTTGAAATATCTCATACCTAATTGCAAACAGGAAGGAATGGTTTTGTTTAGCATAATGTTAAAACACAACAAAAAACTATTAGAAAACAGGATCTGTCACATCCACATCCAATTCAGTATTATTACAATTTTTATTTTATTCAATAAAAGAAATAACCTTGGAAACTATCAGTACAAATGGCCAGGATTTTACATGAAAACATTCAGATTGATTTAGCACGCATTTCCTATGCCAGTCAATATGAAAGATACAATTATTTCATTAAAATCTTTGTACAATGGAAACATATTAAACAAATTACAGTTGAAAATGGGCAAACTTGCCAAGGCTATTATCAAGCTTTTAGTATTTTCTATAATTGCTTGCTATTAATTGACAAAACAGGTTTTGTAAGATTTTATTCAAACCAATGTAATGCAATACAACAATTAGAGAAATACAACTTGAGCAACAGAAAGAAAACCATTTGACGTATGTTAATTTCTTTACACATAGCAAAGTTGAAATCAGTGCAATCAATACTTCCGATTTTACCAAAATATTTGAATTGGTACTCTGCTTCTCCAGTATAGAGAAGGGAAAAAAAGCCAAGCACAATAAATGTAGACTGTGGAGAGCCTATTTTAAGTATGGAAATACTCATAAAGAAAGAACTGCAAGAATTGTTTCACTAAATTTATTTTTAAAATCATAGAACATTTTACAAAAGAGCGCTTACATTTCGCACACTGCATTGAATGGATGTTGGGGTAAGCAGACTATCAGCGTTACTACCCCATTTTCAAAAACAAAAAAAGTATAAAGCAGATGAGTTCACAAGTGACAAAACATTACAGTTTACAACCAACATAGAAAAAATAAAAATAAAATCTACCATCTCTGCTGCTGTTTCAAAATACCAATGTTAGTTTTGTAGGCCGTCCCAGCCCCACCCACCTATATGTAAAGAACTAAAACATTACATCTGGTGACAGCAAAAATTTCACTACACCTCAAATGCAGAACACCTATGAAGCAGAGGAATGTTGGCTTTTTAAACAGAAGCAGATTTTAGAAAAAAAAAAGATGCAGGACTCCTTCAGTTCTTCACTAGTCTTAGAAAAACTTTCCAGAATACTGCTTCACACTATAAAAAAGAAAAAATATCTTGCATTAGAATCCTTCAACATCTGCATACTGCTTCACACTATAAGGAAAAAGAAAAAAAAGGCATGTATTAGAATGGTTGAACAAACAACTTGAATCAATATTTACAAATACATTTACAAATACATTTACAAATATAAAATTATATAAAATTATATTATATAATATGTAACATTTATCAACTTAAAATTAGTAGCTAATCTATAGGCAAAATTAAAGTTATACATTACAAGAAGCTCACTAAATAATTGGTGTTAAAGAAAATAAAGCATGTAAAATCTAAAGCTGTTATACATGACAGAAAAGGAAGCGGTGTGAAATGCTGCATTAACAGCAACAAAAGCTTTCAACTTGTCCTGTAGAGGCATGGACTGTGCCATATGGTAGACTGCGATTTGTTGTCACTTTAGTAATCTAAAAACAACAAAATCACTAGTCTTCCACACAGAACTAGACCAACGTCCAACTGAAATCTTCTATATTTTCTACAGGCTCTATGTAAGATTAAAGTAGGTTTTTGCAGCAGTTTTCACCAGAGAAATGAGAGCTGCTTTGGTTAAGGACACTTCCTGAAAGATTAGTTTTGATTGCTTCTTCAATGAGTCAGAATGGAAGACAGAAGAAAAAGGCATACTACTAAATTGAGAAGTTAGTATATAGTATGACTGATTTCTTTTTTCTCTAAATGCTCTCTTTATAAAAACATACACACAAGCAATACATCTACATGAAATTAGTAAGTAACAACTTAAAGGCAACTTGCCTGTTTTGCAGTAAATACTGTGCATTTTGAATCTGATCCTGTGTGCCTGTAATAGTTATTATTCGATCTTCTGAGCCCTCTAAAGGTTCATCGATTTTGATTGAAGCTCCTGACTCGTGGCGTATCTGTTTAATCCTTTGACCGCCTTTTCCAATAATAGAACCAGCCAGCTGAAAATAAGAATATATTTTACTGAACTAGTAACTTCTAATCCATAATTAGCATAAAAAAACAAGATAAATAATCACTGGTACATGCAAATGAAAAACCAAACATATTTTCACTTATTCTCTTCATGTTTTGAGCAAAGTATAAATTTGGTACTGGAACGAGTAAATGTAGCAAACTCTCCTAGAAAATTGCTTTTTTTAAAAAATAAAAATAAAAAGGAAGTAAATTTTATACTTACGTCTTTGGGTATTGTTACTTGTGTTGTAATGATGGGTCCACCAAGATCTCCGTAAGAACCACGACCCCCTGCATAAGAATAGTCTAATTTAAAACGTATGCATCTTGCCCTTTAAATCACTAAACTATAAATTTTGTTCAATACATATGCACGAAAGCTTACCATAACCCGATCCACCCTCGAACTAACAAAAAAGGAAGAAAAACAAAGTCTAAGTTTTCACATAAGCAATTTTAAGCTGTATAATTAATGTGACGAAAATATTTCACAAAATAAAAACTACAATTGTTGGAAGAATCTTATGTCATGAATCTTTAGACCCAAGCTGGCATCTGATGAGAACCTTGCATTAAAAAGTATTAGGACTTTATATCAGATATAATCACAAGCTGTAATTGCAAGGAGAAATGTTGCGAACCATGATTAAAGAAAGCATTATATCTCCCTATTTAGAAATACATCCCATCAAATTCAATGGTAATTATTTTCAAGGAAGAGGATTTCGGATTTTACTTCATTACTAAAATGGAATGAAATTTAGCAGCTTTTCCCTAAGGCAAGCTATTAGTAAAATTAGCTGTTGATTAATCTGCTCTTGTATCGTTTTTCTTCCCTTCACAAACTGCAGCAAATCACCTAACTCTACAAGGGAGACAGAAAATGTACCTACCATTTCTGGTGTTTCTATGTCATCACAAGCACTGACATGACACTGCATCATCTTGCCAAGCAGAACACAGCACAAAGAAAGGGGGAGGGGAGGAAATCAGTGAGGATCTTCAAGCAAAATTGTAAGCCAAGTTCTAAATTATAGTATCATTACAAGTGTATGAAAGCTATAGTTTTACTATTAATCATGTCAGATGAATATAGAGTTATCATAGGACTTGAGAGTATAAGAGAGTAAGAAAAACAAAGACACTCTCGAAATACTGGCAATTTAAACATACTCATACACAAAATGTTATTTATTGCTGAGTTACAGACTGAAATACACTATGACAATGTTCATTAATCCAGACTTGCTCCAGTTATACAATAAATACAAAGAATCTTCAGTGAAGAATTTTGGATCCAATAGAGCTTCCCACTCAAGTGAGGGTCATCTGCAGCCTTAGAAGGACGATAGCAATTCAGGGCTGCAGAGGAAATCAAAGAGGAATCACCTCATTCCTTCTTCTAATGCCAATGAAAGACTACTGGGTGAATTTCTAGATCCAAAATATTTACTTCCTATGTGTACTAACTAACTGCCATAATGCAGAATCAAGCACTTCTGGTCAAAATGCTGTTACAATTTGCTGTACAATGAATAGAAATATACATCTCCTAGCTAGAGATAAAGGGACCAATATACTTCATTCTTTGGAGTTAAATTAGTTTAACTTCCAATTTGATTTTAAAACATGTTCATTCAAAAAGCAAAGTATTAACTTCAACACCTTAATATATTTTCTAGGTGGAACAATTCTACTGTAATTTTATGCAGACAGAATAGTTCCAGACACATGCATATTCTGCTTTATGCAAATTAGTACATTGTACAGATTAAACATTTAAGACTTAAAAGTACAATCATACAGTTGGAAGCAAGTTTTACTAAATCAGTGGGACTTATTTCATTATAAACAAATACAGAACTGATAAATCCTTAATCACAATTTGTCTTACTTAAAAAGCAATAGCAAAACACTCTTTGAATCATGATAAAAAGCAACAAGGAAAAGCAATAACTTTTTTTAACAAACTGCTCAGTCACATATACTATTGTATTGCTGTAAACAGCACTAACAAGGTGAAACATTCTCACAATATTCAGATGTCTCAGGTAAATTACTATTACATACTCGAGGGAAAAAATCCTGAACATCGAACATCAAGGCAATTATGCATGCATATGGTCATATAATACATACAAATGGTTTAAATTGCATTTACTTATAAATTAAACCAAAAGTGTGCACTCTCTGTATATATATAGAGCAAGTCTTTTCCCCCAGCAGAATTTCTCTTATTTATTTTTCAGTTTCATAAAGTAAAAGTTGGTCCCTAATAGAAGGGATTCTGAAAGTCACTGATTTATAAAAGGAATCTCACTGACAGAAGAGGAAAGGCTATTAACAATACCTCTCCTCCCTCAGGATGCCCCCCTCCCCCCTTTTCAGGAGTAGTGGAAAACTTTGTGGCACTTGGAACAGGGACAATTAAATTCTTCCTAATCTCCCCTCCCCCCACAAAAAACCCAAATCTCACTTGAGTTTTGGTCAGGTAATATTGCAACACAAAGAAGAAAACCTTGGAATTAAGCCTTTCTTTGCATAAAACAGTTGTACCAATAGCCACTTAAATTGTTGCTTAACACACGTTTTTCCTGCAATAATCATTCCAAAGTATAGAATTAGTTGCTCTAAAAATGGGCAACTGCTAACAATCAAAGTATCTTTTCAACATCTTAACTTCCTCATTTCATTCTCTTGCTAAGAAAATTTGGGAGAACACCCCCATTCTGTAAACAGGGAATCACATTTGGAGAAACATTCAAATTCTAACAGACCTGAAAAAATCCCATATTTTTAACCTAAATATAATTTTATATTTGTTTTTAGTAACAGTAAGAATTTATAGTGTTTTCTCAAATTTGTTAAATCTTTTAAGTTTAAAACTAGCTGAAATTTCTTCAACTATAAGGCATAACTATTTCCTTACACAAATTCCACTGATTTTAAAAATACATATATAATCAACATCTGTATTTTGAAAATCTTGCTAAATTTAAAGTTAGTTTGAAATAAAAAAGAATATTCTATCAACTCTTATATTTCTTTAGAAAAATGATACAGTATGCTCACATTGCCAGATTTATTCTATTAAACCAAACTTACCATTCCATCATAACGATCTCCAGGTCTGCCTCTTCGATCATAAGACATAAGGTCCCTTAGAAATGTAAAATAAATAATTTACAATATTTATCTGCATCGTATTGTAATTTTACTTTTCTCACTATCTCACATTTCAAAATACAAATAAATAGCAAATTCATTTGGTGATAAGAATGAGGCACATCTGCTTTTAATTTAGTAGAACAATATCTGGCCTTCAAAGTTGCACCTATTCCTGCTCCATTCTTACTAAAACGTGCTATTTTGACTGATTTGTTATCTCTTTATCTCCATCCCTAGTTCTGTTAAACACATACTCAACAGAGATAATCCTTAAGGAGAGTTTTAAGAAAGTAAACTTACCCGCCTCTAGGAGGAGGAGGAGGAGGAAGAGGAAGATTGCGAGCTCTGCTGCCACCTCTACCACCACGACCTGGAGGAGGTGGAGGCGGTCCTCTGCGAGGGCTCATATCATCATAATCTCTTCGTGGAGGCATGGGGCGACCACGGCCAGGAGGCATTCGATCAAAGCCCCCTCTGCCCCGCATTGGAAACCCCACAGGACGTCCTCTTCTGTCATCAAACATCATTGTAAATCCACCATAGTCATAAGTTTCATCGTAAAAATTGGGGTCATAAGGCTGTGCACGTCCTTTTATTGGTGACTAATATAAAAAAGAAACAAATAATATATTCAGTCATCTAATTTTATATCTTTGTAAACTTTGCATTACATTTGCTTATTAATATACTATTCTGATTGTACTATTACAAAGAAACAATAAAGCAATAAAAATACTGACCAGATAGTATCTATTTTAGAAATGTCTAATGTAAAATCTAATCCTGTATCAGCTAAACAGTTTTGCCTTTCTAAACATTACTATATGCCTACTTATTCAATTCTAAATAGACTTTATACATAGAGATAAGCATGCAAATGTGTGGTAGATTAAATTACCTCTGATATAAGATCCAATATTATTTTGATGCATTCCACAACTCTATCAGGTTTTCCACCAATTAGTACCACTCTGTCAGAAGAATGAGGGCAACATTCTTGGAAAAGCTTAATAGTAGTTTGAGTGTTCTGTCAAGAAAACGAAGATACTTTTAAGCCAGTAATTTTATTTATTTATATCCACCTTTACTGTTTTTACAAATAACTCAAGGCAATAAACATATTCTCACATAAGCTTAATGTTTAATACTTCTTCCTTCTTCCTAACGTATTCCCGCAATGTTTAATACTGCTTTAAAACTCTGACCTTCATTAAACTTACTCTAAAATAGACTTTTCCACTACATCTGAACTGAAAAATCAATTTTGCTTGTAATGTCACCTTCAACCAAATCTTTATTACTAGTCATAATTCTAGACAACATCTTTTGCAGATGCTATAACAGCATGGAATGGAAAGTAATGCAAGAATCTCATATGTTAGCATGGAAAGGAATATGAGCTGGCAGAACGATTCAGCTACTAAATTGATCAATTCAGAAATATAATACTGGTGACACATATCAGAACATGAATGTTCAAGAAATTCTATTGTAGCATATTCCCTTAATGAAAATAAAAAAAGCAGTGTCATATCTTCAGGTTTTAAAATCTAAAATAGAGCTACATGTTATAATGCAGTTGTGTTGCTCAGCCACCATTTTGGGTAATGGAAATAAATTATCTGTACCCTGGTCTCTTTAGTGCCAACGTTTCATTATGTACAACACAGTATCATTAATACTTCTGCAAAATGTTGGGCCGCTTGACATAGTACTTAAACATGACCTTTGTGTTCCACTGAATTAATAGTTAACTATTTTAATTTTTAGACTACCAAGAATAATGGCTACATAAATTACTGCCATTACTATATGAGTTGTTTCCACTTGCTAGTTTATAAGCCACACTAGAAAACATTTAGAAACTTTAAGCAATATAAATTTCATCTGTAAAATTAAAGAGATTTAAGTATAGTGCTATCCAGCACTCTCAGATACTGTGATAATTTTAGTACTCAGTTAAAATAAAGAATTTTCTCCTTTCACTAAAAGGTAAAAGATTATTTCCATATATTATAAAATATTTAGGCTTTCTGAGGTTGATTCTAGAAGCATAAAGTAAAGGTAAAAGTTCCCCTTGCACATATGTGCTAGTCGTTCCCGACTCTAAGCGGCCGTGCTCATCTCTGTTTGAAATCCAGAGCCAGCACTGTCCGAAGATGTCTCCATGGTCATGTGGTTGGCATGACTAAATGCCAAAGGGACACAGAACGCTGTTAGCTAAGGTGGTTCCTATTTTTCTACTTGCATTTTTTACATGCTTTCGAACTGCTAGATTTGCAGAACCTAGCACAGTTGACACTAAATCTCACCTGTATTTACAATGTTAGCTTTGAGGCTTTATTCTCATAATTTCGTATCACACGGCAGGCTATTGTATTTCTGACACATAGTCATTTCTGACAATTATCCAAAAACTACAATAGTGCAAGATGCAGCAGCCTACACATTGATGGCACAAGTCAGTTCAGCAATAGAATAGCTACTTTTTGGATACTGCATTTACTCCCAACAGGTGTTAGGAGCAGAATTACCGTAAGTTTTAACCTTTATATCCTTACAGGGTAAACACCAAATAATTGCGGAACAGCCTCCTCCAAGCTGAATGTCCTATTCATTCTGCTTGGAATTTACTTAATTCAGAAAACGGGATTCTGAAAGTAATGTCCTTATTCTCTGGGATACTATTTCCACCAATATTAACTTTCAGAAAATAGTTTTTCCCCAGATCTTTGGAGACTTAATTTGAGTTCTTATTTAACTATTACAGTATTTTTTGAAAATTCTTACGATCCAATTTATAAAAAGTCCACAGATATTTAACTGGGCTGGTATAGACAAAATGGAAATAAATACATAAGAAAGGAAGGTGGCTACATCTATGCTGAGAATATAGTATTTTTAAGGCTTTCAAATGATAAGTTTATTACCTCTCGAAGTTCTTTGATTTTAGCACCCTTGACACCAATAATTCCTCCAGCCAAACTCTGGTGAATCAATAGTCTCAATTCACAGTCAAAGTCACTCCCTTTGTAATGCTGGTACTGTTATAGGATGTAAGAAATTAACAAGGCAGTGATGTGAACATTAATTAAATTAGTATTTTTAAAAATATAGGTATATTGAATTAAAACAGTGCTGCTACATACTGTTTTCTTCTAATTTCTAGAACTCCCCACCTACCAGGTCTAGATTTAGTTTTTTTAATTAAATATGTTGTGATTTGAAGAAACCCATTCTAGTTATTTGCAGTTAACATATTCAAATAAAATTATATTTCAAACTATTGTGATGCTTTGGGAGCCTGATGCTTAAAGCTGAGGGCTTTACATTAATAGATTTTCCAGAGATTTTTTTATATCAAAGTCATATATATTGGAAGACCAAGTAACCCTTACTTATTAGTATATGATTAGACAATGACCTTTATAGTGTCTGAAATGTTAAAATACAATATGCTTTTGTTAACGGGGTGGATAGAAAATATCTACTATGAGGTCTTGGAAAATGGCTGTCAATCAGTTCAAGAATACTGAACTAGGTTAGGTATGATTATGATCTTACTTGGCAGAAGAGAACTTCCTAGTTCCTGTAATTCCAATATACAATTCTTCTATATGTACCACCACCTTTAGACATCCTTTCTCGTATTAATTAGTAAAATTCACTATCAAAACAAGTGCATATAGATCTAAACGTTTGGTTATGTAATGTGAAATAGATGAATACTCACCTCCTCCAATGTTGGGATAATTTTCTTCAGAATTTCTCCAATTGTTTCAATATCTGCACTTATACTCAGTATACTGTTAAATCACATCAAGGTGTTACAAAAAGAGGGGAGGGGGAAATGAAGTAAGTTGTATATTCATATGTATGCAGATTATAAATCAATTAATAGAACAGAACCTACAGTTAATATTCCCCACTTAATTCTGTTTACTGAAGATACAGAACATGCACCTTTGTTTATGCCCAATATTATAAATGGTATAAGTTTAAAATAAGGTTTGGGAGATAGCGAATGAGTTTCTTGGAAGGAGTCAGATTAAGTGGACAAGATACTGATGAAGAATTGAAAGCAGGAGTGAATATTCATGTTCCCCGCCACCATTAATTTAGGACACCCTCGCTATTACATTGTTAAACTGGCACACCTTCTCATAAGGAACGTGAATATGCAAGAGGTGAACACTGTATTTGGAATAGGGTTATGAGACCAGTTAAAAATTAGATTACTAATGGGCTCTGCAAGAAAAGAAATACAAACGCAAGACAAAAAGACAACACAAATGAGAAGTGAAGGAGAGTGAACCAGGAGTTAGCATTTCATCAGAAAAATTATGAACAGGCAATGCTGAGGGAGCAAGGTGGGCCACAAAGACAGAGCAGAGCGAGAGATTATTTTGAAACAATCTGATTTACAATGCAGAAAATATACAATTGAAGCTGTGCTCCTTCCATTGAAATAAAATTAGTGGTTTGTTGGGTGGGCAACTCACGTAAAAGTTCAGTGACAAAAAGACTTAATGGGGGAAATAAGACAGAAAACTTAAAAACAATACACCGTCTACGGGGATACTATTTAATTATATAAAAGGCAGGTAATAATATACATTTCTCTCTTTCTAATCAGGCAGTGAGGCATAAACTGTTGGGACATACCGCTCGGGGCCACTGCTGTCTGGGACTGAAACACTGGCATTGTACTGCATTGGTCATTGGCGTTCGTGGATGTTGGCAATGGGCATGGGCATTCAATCAGAAGTTGTCAAGTAAGGCACCCGTTTGGCAACGAGCACATTTTTGGGCATAGCCAACCAGGGTTTTCACATGGGCGTTCAGGGGCGGATGGGCCAACGTCATGGTGGGCAACGCAGGGGCAAGTCGATCCAGTACATGGGCAACGGAGAGATATATGGCCAAAAAAACAAGGAGAGGGAAGAGGGGGAAAAGCAATAAATTTTAATTTAATACAAACTATACTCATTACAAGCTTAAGTTGTTCTGAAGACTTAACACAATAACGGATAGCTACATTGACTGTGGCTTAACAGTTATGGACCGTAATAATGAGTTACTTGGCCTAAACTATTTGAACGTTAAAAGTTGCAGTAGCAGGCTGGCTCATGAGGGTAGACACAAGATCTGTAGAGATTCAGTTTACTGAAATCCTGGGAAATAGGGAAAGCCACTACTAATCCAGGAATTATGTGTATGAAATCTGGATTTAGGTATGTGAAATTTTAAGTACACTAGCTTCAGAAAGGTCAGTTAATGTACAAGTGATTACTACCCAGTCCTTGCTTGTACCTCAGAATCTAGTAACTAAAGGTTGACAGTTATAACATTCTACAAGAGTTTATTTTACAGTATAATGAAAATATCAAACACAATGTGAAACAATGTAGTGCCAAATAATTCATTAAATACGAGTATTACTATATTGAAAAAATTGATTATGCACAATAAAGATATTGCTTTTTACAAAGTTTGGTGCTAAACTATAAAGCTTAGCTAATGCTTAACGTGTCTATTCACAAGAGTCAACCCACTAAAAATGTGTAAATATATTTAAAGTTACATTCATGTAAAATTCCTTCCAGATGAAAATGTAACTACCATGCTGTTTCTATATATAAAATACTCATATGAATCTTTCTCTATTAGAGAAATAAGCCTATCTGTAATGTCTTCTAAAAAAACAACTATTTTTAACAAATTTCCAAGTATAAAAAATTAAATATGCTACCCACTCTTTGTAAAGTTACTGTAAAATAAAGGATAGGAATCTCATCATGTCTTAATTCTAAGAACGAATTGTGAGACTTGAATTTAAAGATGATTATAAATGGCTTAGACTAGCCTACTACTTAAATTATACATTACTAGAAATATATTCTTAATGCTATGTTTTGCAAATTAAGGGTTTAGTTTGTAAATACTCACGTCTGTACGAAGTGCTTTAATATTTTTGCCACCTTTGCCAATTACTGCTCCAGCATTCTAAAAAAAAAAATTATGAAGTACTTTAAGGCTTCCTAAATCACTTCAATAAAGAATAAACTGGGGAGGGGGGAAGATAGGGAGTCAAAGTAGTCAATAATTTAGGAAATAAACATACTTTACTCTGAAGCAGAATGCGCAGTTCCACCATCTCATCAGTGTTCCTTGACCTTTTGAAGGCCTGTTCCTCTTCTATATCCTCAGCTGGTCGTTTGCCTAACATTTAAGAGAATAAACTGTTTACAAAAAATGCTTTTTAATGGCTTCATAAAGCATGGAAGCACATGTATATTTATTTCATGCACCAATAATTTACTTATCTATCATATACCTTACCACCATTACCAAAATAGCATTGACAAAGCCCTCTAGGATTGGGGAAGATAAATATTTCATATGAATAAATGAACTTTTCTGGGTCTTTTAAATTCTATTTTAATCAAAATTATAAAAATGAATATGTAATAGCCTGAAATCTCAAGCAGGATTTTGTGAATGTGTTAAAAAAGAAAAATTGACAGTAAAACAAATTTACACTAATCCCTAAACCCTCACCTGGAATACAAAGAGCATGTTTCAAGTTCTAGTAACTGTTAAGGGGCTCATAATAAAACCCATTATATAATTAATATTGTAAATGTACTATTTTGTCATTTATTATAAACTTACCATTTGTCTCTGTGTTAGTAAAGGTCTCCTCTTGCTGTTCAGTCTCCATTGTTTTCAAACTTGAAGACAAAACCAATTAAATATAAATATACCAAAGTGCTCAAACAGAATCCTCAGCTTTTAGAGAACATAACAGAGGTTAGCAACGGGTTGCCAGCACTTACCGGTATTATATATCTTTGCCAAGTAAATCTTCTGGGCGGGATCAACAATCACGTAGCCTATGAAAAGCAGCATACATGAAGGGATGATCTTGTTAATTTACAGGGGAGTGAGTGCGTGTATCGAGTCAGTCTTGACTCCTGGCAACTACATGGACAAAGATTTTCATAAATGATTTGTCACTGCATTTTTCCTAGAGCTGAAGGAAAGTGACTAGTCTAAACTCACTCTGCTGACCTCCATCCCTAAAATAGGACAAAACTCAGTTTCTAGTCCAGCACTTTAATCACTAAACTGAACTGGTTCTCAATTTACAGGTTAAGCTGCAAGAATTAACATAAAATGTCAATCAGTAAATATATTTTAGCAAATATATTGGTATTCGGCAGCATTTATTCCTTTGACTAACTTTATCAACAGACCATGCTGTATTTTAGTTAACAATTTTAATTTCAATCTGAAAGGATAAATATTGTTAAGAAAAAAAGATCACATTCTGCTACTTTCTTTCGAAGTGCAGGTTGCCTGCTTTGATAGCTAAAATTTAGTTCTATATATAATTCTTTTAACAAGCAAACTATTACATTAGATCAGGTCATCAAACTAAATTACAGCATATGTAATTTTATATACATTTTTATATAAACTCTATATTAATTTTTTTATTAAATTGCCCTTTAGCTCATCTTGGAAGAACAATGAATGCAAGCTCAGCCCAGAATTGTAAAATAAGATGATCTGAACTTTTTTAGATGAACTTGCAATTAATGTACAATTAGGACACAAAAGGTTCTAACATTGAAATAAGAGAAATCAATCGATAATTTTAAAATTGCAATGAGCCTGGTATTGGTACAAAGTACAATATTTCTTCACGTTTGGTAAAATCTCATTACAACTGGTAAAATATATCCCCATTGCACACAAAATATTTCGATTATTTGCTTGGGGGGAAAATACTATTTACAGCCCTAATCGACAGGAGCAACAGCTATATTAGAAAAGTCGCGTCAAGCATCATTAACTGCAAGCCCCGGTGGTAGGCAAAGAAAATCAGCCTGGGTTATAAAGCAATGCTCTGTTCAAAACCGATCTCCAGTTCTCTCTCAAACAGGCGAGTTGCGTGGACAGCAGGAACCAGCGGCTCGCTCCTGGCTCTTGACAAGGCAGGCCTGATTTAACCCATCTTATCCTAAATGACTCCCTCCCTACCACGATGATACAAAAGGTGAAGCCTCGCCGTGACCAGAAATTGTGCAATCTCGGGACAACCTCGGATAAAATGCCAACTAAAAATGGCGGCTTTAACGCCAGCTTGAGCAGTAATGGCGATCACGAGCTGCTGAGGAGGAGTCCCGAGCGGAAGAAGCACCGCCACGCGGCAGCTCCCGAAACACGGGATTCAAGGAGACACAAAAGATGCCTGGAAGCTCTTTGCCCATTTTTTTTTTTCCCCTTTTCCCAGAGAAGGCGAAGAGGGCTCCGGGGCCTACCGAGGTCCGTCCCAATCGACGGGGCCACCAAGAAAAGGGAACGCCTCGCGCTCTCTCCTCCTCGCCCCTCCCAACTGCAAGCAGCCGCCATGATTCCTGCAGCAGGAGGCACTGGGGACTAGCGGGCTTGAAGCCCGTCACCTCCTTGCCAGCCATGCGGCACTCGCAATCGACGGTGGAGGGTTAAGGATAGCCGCAGGCCGAAAAACGCCTCTCTCGCCGTGGTGTAAGAACACCGGCCCACCCCTCAACCGAAGACATATGCCCGTTTTAAACACGTACCGGTTAATTTCGTAGGCCTAAGTATGTGGACACTACATATAGAGTTCCCACCAACAAAAGGTGGAAGGGCGTTAACGGTCAGTCCGGTAACCTCGCCCGGTTGCTTCACCAGGCAGCGGACTAAACGCCGCGGAAGCTGCTTCTCGAGTACGATAAAGAGCTCAAAAAACAAGAGCGCGCGCACTCACCCGCGCTACCGTCGCTCCTATTCGCTCGTCTGCTGCACTCCTGAATCCTTATTGGCTGTCACAGGTGTCGTTCTTTACCTGGGAACACTACTGAGTATCGCTCCCGCCCTCCGCGGCAACTGTCGGCGCGCCGCTACCCCTAACTCTGCTCCAGGCTGTTAAAGCGGCTGACGCTGTAACGTACCAGTATATATATCTAGATCTATCGCTCCTTCTACCTATCTTTCCTGTTTCCTTTCGCCCCTGTTTAGAGAGTGGGTACTTACTGTGGGGGCGGGGAGAGAAAGAACGTTAAAAAACAAAACGATCCCAACCGCTTTACAGTCGTTCCCGCTGCTTCAAGGAGAGCGAAATTGACCCTAATCAGTGCGCGCGAGGGAAAAACAAAATGGCGTCGTCGAAAACTCCGCCTTGTCCTCACAGTCGATAATGGACAGGGGGAAGAATTCTCGCGAGAGCTGAGGAAGTTTGGTTCTCGGTCGGCTTTGGCGCTTAAAACAAAAGGAAGAGAGAGAAGGGGGAAAGAAGGGTCGGACATCGGTGCTCTGGGGACCGAAGGGGAGCCGGGTGCTCCTCACTTCGTGGGGCTGGGGCCTTAGGGTTATATGAGCGCGTTCTTCTCGCAGAAGTGGTAAGAGAAGAGAAAGTATTTGTTGTTGTGGCAACAACAACAACACTGAAATCGAACAGCCTTGAGAGAAAAAAGGGGACTGCAAGAAGCCCGAAAGCAGCATCTTGTTTACTATAGCGAAAATTGTATTGATTTGCACACTTTTAACTTGACAATAATCGTGCAGTTTAGTCCCAAGTGTGGCTTTTAGACGATATCCTATTACGTTCAATGAATATATTTGGATGGCAGTGTTTACTGCAGGTTTCTATGCGAGTTTTATTGAAAGCAAGCCGCCTGATAAATGAGTTTCTTAATGGGAGACCATTATATTGCTTTCCTTCATAAAGAATCTGTGTCATGCTCTTAAATATAAGAGAATCAAAGATATGGGAGAGTAGAATAAGGTATTATGAAACTCATCCACAAAAAATCTGCCAATAACCCTCCCCAAAGATTTATATAATGCCATTTTTTTTAAAAAAATCCTTTTTTTTTCTTTTTTATCTTAGAAGAAAATGACCACATCAGGTGTTGCACTAAGAGTGGAAACTTGGCTCTTATCTACCTGGCATGTGAAAGTGCCAACTCGATGGCTAGAAGCTTGTATTGATTGGATTGAAAAAGAACATCATGAAAACAATTTGCCTCAGGCTGCTATTAACAAGAAAGTTTTTGAGCAGTGGCTTCTTACAGATCTCCGAGATCTTGAATATCCTATTCTGCCTGAATTCATTTTAAATGATCCAAAAGGAGAATTGAAAGGCTTTTATTCGGTGCAAATTGATTCAGTTGTTGATGTGAGTCAACCTGCTTATTCCCAGTTGCAAAAAATAAGAGGGAAAAACACTGTAAACGAGGAAGTAACTGCTTATACACAGAGAACCTTGAGGTCATGGGAAGAAAATCCTACTCGAATGCTTCTGCTACAAATGACTGACGGTATACATCATATCCAAGGTATGGAATATCAACCTATTCCTCAACTCCATAGTTGTCTACCTCCAGGAACCAAAGTTATGATACAAGGGAAAGTCACATTTCGTTTAGGTGTTCTTTTGCTTAAACCAGAAAATGTGAAATTACTGGGCGGTGAAGTTGATAGCCTGCTAGAGACATTTGCTTTGGAGAGAGTGCTTGCCAGATTAATTGGAGAAGAAGACTGCAGTCCTAACATTGTCAGGTCTGATATTGGTGAAAATGAAATTGCAAGACCTGTTGATGAATTAGGGCTTTCTGATGAAGAGCTTTTGGCAACACTTGAGGAAAATGATGAAATAAGGATAAACGAAGTTCCTCCTGAAAGTGGATACTGTACAAGAAGTACCAGTTTAAATTCTATTGTCCCTTCTCTTCCTCAGAGCTATGGGAACTGCTCACAACAGAGATCTGCAGAGTTAATTTCAAGAAATGAACCACAAACTGTTTCACTTATAGAAAATATGGAAGGCGACTTTGATGGATTTTCAATGGATGATGACTTACTTTTAGTAAAAGAGATCCAGCAAAAACAGATACATGTTCTGAACACTAAATCTAGTATAAATAATGCAGCTGTTCAAGAAAAATCTAGTAAAAGAGCAATTAATAATACATTTGAAGAAAGCATGGCAGTTTTTACTACAAATCATAAAAGTCAATACACCCAGAATTTAGAGGGCAGTAAGAAATCCTCTAAAATTTCTAATGATGGAGTAATAGATGTCAATGCAGAATTCAGATTATGTTCTGAGCAGGTAGAGATGATAAAAGTAAACAATAAATGTCACAAAGTTGATTTGGATACCGCTCCTTTTACATATCTATCTGTTCTGTTAAGTGGCAAGTGCAGAGATAATACTACCGTGAAAATCAAAGCATTTATAGTAACTCTTACAGGAAATCTCACAAGCAATAATGGCTTTTGGAATATAACAGCAAAAATATCTGATGGCACAGCTTATCTAGAAGTTGAATTCACTGATGAGATTCTTACAAGCTTAATTGGCTTTTCTGTGCCTGAAATGAAGCAAATGAGGAAAGATCCTGTCCTGTACCCAAAGCTTAAGGAGGGATTACAGAATTGCCAAACAGAACTAATAGACCTCTGTTGCTTGATGACTATTGAATTTAATGTTTGCCAGACAAAAGGAACAGTAATAGTTTTGCAAGATATTAATATAAATGATTTGAATCACTTAAAAAGACGCTTATATATTTAACACAGCAGCAGGTTATAATCTGAAGAAAAACCTATTTTAGACTAGCTGTTGATTATGGTATTACTGTCTGAATTCAGCTTCAATTGGAGAATGGAGAAATATTTTCATGATAGCTCATATTTTCTTTAATTCATTCAACATATAGCAATGGTTGATGTGTTTTAACTATTTCCTCAAAATAACTCTTTAAACATGAGAAAAATAAAATTAAGAACTTATTCCTAAGAGTTTTTCATCCTTTGCACTCTTATAGCCAGTAAAATGAAATATACGTATTTGGAATGAACAAGTCAAGTCTTCTGTTTGTGATTTTTTACAATATTGGCATTGCATTTATATCCAATACATTTTGAAAAACTTGTAAGTAATTGAAATTGTTAATTAAAATATTGCCCCAATTTTTCAAGTTTGGAAATTTGATAGCTCAGTCACTTGTGTACAGTAAATACATTGTATTTAGGTATTCATATAAATCTTTAGAAATAAAATTTATTCAAAGTAGCATGGAAGTGATTTATGAATAAATCAGTGAAGCCATTTTAACCTGTTATCTGACAGGATGTCTCTAACAAAGAATATGATAAATGAGCCAGCTGCAGGGTCAGTGGAGAGGGTGAGAATAATTAGACATGATGAGAGTCGGGTTGAGTATTTATAAGGAAGAAAACAAAGATAATGAAGGGATGTTTTTAGATTTGATTTGCTACTTTAGTATAAAATACTTCCATTATGCTTTTTGGAAGCTTTATGAAAAGGAGATTGTTTTTCTAGCAATTTGCTATCTACTGTAATAAATTATTTGCACTTTAAAATAAGTGTAGACTTGATTCCTCTTTTTTTTTTTTTAAAATGATATAAATTATTTTCTAAAGTTAATATAGTTGACAGTTGTATCTTGACTAAGAACATTGATAGGGAGTTAAAAGCTTTCCTCAGCAGTGTCATGCATTCTTTTCCATTTTTATTCAAGGTAGTTCTCATGTAGCAGTACAGTAGGACTTCAATTTAAATGGGGTAAAACTGCAGTTTTATGATAAAGAATTTGGGATGGAGTTAAATAGAGACCAGATACCCATTGTCTAGGATATTATCTTTTCTATGGGTTGGATCTACCGGTATGTTTAGTCAAGATTATGGAAAACAGTTTTTTATGTTATATATGATATCTATTTTTTATAACCGATGCCATTGAAATGCATTGGCAGCACAACATCCTGGTAGTTGTAGTCCTAAACCCATTTGGAACATGCCTGATTGGGAAACACTGCATAATTAATTTTCTGTGGCCTATAGCCATTCAATATTAATCCCAATTTTTAATTATTTTTCATATACAATAAAATGTTTTAAATCTAGCAAACTGATGGGAAAGGAAGAATGACAAGTAGCTGCACTAAACAGGGTACATAACGGGTTTCCAATTATGAAATTTTCTATTAATGTTTTTACCCTAGGTATAGTCATCAAATTTTAGAAGGACATCCAATTACCTAGTGGGTCTACCAGCTGATGAAACTTTCCATTAATACTATTATTAAAGCAAAACAACTCTTCAGTAACTAATGAGATTGGAGAATAGTGCTATTGATTTTTTTGGGGAAGTAGAATTGAAAAGTACACTTGAAAAGAATCCCTGGAACTCTTGAAAAAATTCTTAGTATTCTAGATAATATGCTCCTGAAAGACATCTGGTAAAGTATGTTAAAAGATTAAAATCTTAGTTTCCCAACGTTATATAATGAGGCTGAAAAATAATGGCTTACTTAAGGAGTTCCAAGATTTTCTTACTGCAATAGTAACAAAATTATTCTCTAATTTCAGGTTAATTTTGAAGTGGAATAGAATATTCAGTATTAGTCAGACCACACATACTATGTTCAAATATTTACGTTAAACTTTAAAAGGATAGTAACCATTATATACTGCATAGTAGGGGATACTAACTGGTGAAAATTCTGGAAACCAGTCCAGACCTAAGAATTCTTCCTCTGAAGTTTAAAGGAGGCAGGATAGCAGAATTGAGATTATGCATGCTGAAACTAGTGAGCTGATCAGTTGCAACGGTCTACATTAAACTGAGGATGGTTTACTAAACTGTTTATCATAAACACCTGTAGTTTGTTAAACATTTTTCAGGTGCTACATCTTAATCTGTAAGAAAAAAAATAAGGAATTACTAAATTTTGTTTAGCCTACTAAGCGCCACAGAATGCAGAGGCTGCACATTCATGCATAATAAATGCTTAAGCCTTAGATGTACCGTAAGTTTCTATTGTTCATTTTGTTGTTTATTAAAGTATTTTAGTCTGGGATGTCTGTTTGATATAATGCTTTTAGTTTTTATGTTACTTGTATTTTTTTTATTTCACCCAGAAAACACGAGTTGGGTGGTCAATAAATTTGAATAAACAAATGATTTTAACAAAAATAAGGTCTTATCCTCCCAGTTCAAATTAAATACTAAAGGAATGTCTTTGGTTTGCAGTATGTAAGACAATGTAAGAAAATATACTATTTAGAATCATTGCTACTATACAAATGCAAAAATACAATATTAAGAATGATTTTCAGTAATGTAAGTACTTGATATGTTACAAAAAATCAGGGATGAAATGGGGCTTGGAGATCATTTATTCCAACTCCTTTCCCAATATAATCTTATAGAGCCTGTGAAAATGGCAATTAAACCTTTGACTAAACATATCTAGAAACAGACTTCCACTGTTGCAGTATTGTACTGTTGTTGTTTTTTCCTGATATCCAATTATCTAATTTAAACCAGTTTTTTCTCTCTACTGGAAGAAATCTAAGCACTTTGGCTCCAGCTTCTATACAGCAGCCCTTCAAGTATTTAAAGATAACTACCATGTCTCAATACAGTCTCCTCCCAGTTTAAATATATTCTAACTTTTCCACATAAACTTTTCCTTCCAAGCCAAGGTATCTCAATTTAATAATGTATTTCCTAAATTGTAAAGCCTAGAATTGTACCAATCCATAGTTGATATTGATAGTTATTTCTAATACAATATAATACAATATATATAATATAATATATTTCTAATATAATAACTTTTTTTGTAGTTGTATCACAGTATTCGCTCATGTTCAGTTTGTTCTCTACCAAGATACCCAGATCTTTTTTTATCTGTTCTGCTGAACACAAGTATCCTCAGTTAATGAACATTTGTTCAGTGATTGTTCAAAGTTAACAGTGGTGCTGAAACAGCACCCCAATTGTGTGACTGTGATCTGAGCACTTGGGTGCTCTCAGCTCACACCTAATGATGGTTGCAACATCCCATAGTCCTATGATTGCCAGATGCAACCTTCTGTGGTGGCTTTCCACAAAAACATCAAGGGAAAATTCATTAGGGAAGATGGCCAGTTGCTCAGATAAGTCTCTTGCGCCTGACAGGAGCCACCCTACTCCACACTGTTCACACCACACCAGCTCTTCACCCTACAGTATTGCTTGCCTGACAGCCTTCTTGCAAGCTGCCTGGGATTTGCAACAACTTCCTGCTGGTTCCCCACTGATTATGCTTGTTGGAAAATGGCATGGAGTTGTCAGGAGGTCGTTGCCTAATGTCCTGTGAATCTTTACAATAGCAAAAGGTATTGCCAGGATTGCTGTTGCCAAGTGATGTAGACACATGATTTCACATTTTACAGCTGCAATGGAATGGAAATTCCGGTCCCAATTTTCATAGTTAATCAAGAACTAGCTTTATGGTCCTTCAAACACATATTAGTGATTGACTTGGTTGAGCTAGTTTTTCCAGCAGATATTTGTGGACTATGTTCTACATTTTATCTAATGTGAAATACATTTTTTTAAAAAATATTGCAGCTGCATAAAGCTGTAACATTAAAAAGTTAAATGTATTTTATGCATATATGATCATTTTATACATATCAACAGAAATACAATTTTCCTGTTTGCAACCAACTTCTCTCACTGAAATAAAAAATGAAAATCAGGTACGTTCCTAGCTCAGTGTGGGGGTGGGAGGGGGGAAGAAATCATAGGAAGAAAGATGGCATATTGCTTTTAAAAATGCTTTGTAGATTTAAGACATAAAGCCATAAACAGCATGAAAATGATGATTTGGGAATTAACTATTTGTCATACTTTCCGGATGCCATAATCACAGGAAAAACCCATATAGTAAATTCTCACTTGATTCCAGATCTAGATCAGCTCCAGAACTTGCCTAACTAGATAGCAGTCATATTGTTAGAAACAGGACTTGATAAATAATGCAGAAACCTCATTTACAGAATAAGGAAACTACTGAATTTTTGCATTCTGTTTTTAAAACAATGAATTTATTCTTTTTTTCAGCATCTTCTCCTGCTGCGCAGCTATAATTTAGGAGTATTATGTCCTGTCACTACTTCATTTGTAAGCATTCAAGGCCTCCTAAGTAATTACTGAATAACCTTCTAATGAAATGCAGTAGAGGATTCTAATTAAATTGAAAAGTTGCTTAACATCTATACCACTTAAAATGAGATTTTGCTAAACATGGGTCATAATGAGTTCTCAGAATACATTACTAACATGTATAAATGCCAGGGTCAACACAGAATATTGCCTCCTGAGTCTGCGAGAAGAGATTTTATAGGCAAAATAAACAAAATACACCAAAATTAGAACAATATTATACTGCTGGGAAAGTGAAATGATGTGAATATATATAATGAACGCTAGGAGAGTGGTATGCAGCATGAAATTAATCCTACAATAAATAATTCAAAATATATTTTAAAGGTAAACAAAATGTAAGCCTGTTTATGTATTCCTAATTAGCAAAAAAAAAACCAAAGACAAAACCCTAGTAAAATACAATTAAGGTTGGGTTTGCTATTTTTTTTTTTTTACCAGTATTGTGGACATTTTTCACACTATTTTCCACCAATCTTAACTACAGTTATTTCTATATTGTACTAACTAAACTATACTACTGTATGCTGAATAATTTCTAACTGGAGTATTTTTAAGTGTGGCCAAATGCTTTTGGGCTCCCAATGCAATATTTCTCTCCCAAATATTTATTATTTTATTTATTTATTAATTGCATTTATATGCCGCCCCCTCTCCCGGAGGACTCGGGGCGGCTAACAATAAAAACAACG
>JANHFM010002198.1:3664-16189 GCA_032468115.1 Grayia smithii
AAGCAGGAGACCCTACACCATTTCTGCCAAATGAAAGTCCAATCTCTTCTTGAAAGTCTCAAGTGATGAAGCTCCCAAAACTTCCGAAGGCAGAGGAAATGACGGGGACTGGCTGTGCATGCGGTTAAATATTTTCAGGGAGATCTTATTTTCGGGGAGGGCTTATTTTTTTGGGGGGGGAAAACTTATTTTAGCGCATGTACTTAAAAGCCCAATTGGACTTATTATCCGGGGATGTCTTATTTTCAGGGAAACAGGGTACTCATTGTTTGTTTGGTAGTACCCTTTTCCCCCAAAATAAGGCATCCCCGGATAATAAGCCCAATCTGGCTTTTGAGTGCATGGGAATAAGACCAAGTGCTTATTTCAGGGTTCAAAAATATATAAGATAGGGTCTTATTTTCGGGGAAGCACAGTAGAACTTGTCATTGTTGGCTGCCTTGTGACTCACTGCATTATTTCCTATGGGAAAAATGTGTTCGATATTCATCATTTTTGAAAGTCATTGTGCCTCCTGGAACCAATTAACGATGAGTACTGAGGCATCACTGTATATCCATGAAGGAAGGGATAACTTCTGATAAAATCTTAGGAGCTGGGTTTTTCTACATGCTACTCCTACCTTCTTAAGACATCTCATTGTTCTTTATTGAGCCATGAAGATTATTTTAATGAAGAATAGTAAACAAATTTTACCTAGCTCATATGTGAAGCACATTAAATGCTTGGATGATTTAATTAATGCTATTATTTTGCCTTGTGTTGAAATGATGAATCTGTGATTTTGGTTCATGTCCAAGGCCCAGAGCCTTATTATTCTTGTTGAGTGAATTTGATGCTATCTGTCAGGTGGAAGAGCTGAAACTGAGATATGATAAATATGCTGTAAAGAGATAATTTGAATTGGTGCTTAAAAGAAGTGTTTTTCTGATGAAGCCAGTCTTGGTTTTTCATCCTTAATTCAGAATTCTTTCCCCATCCTCCCTCCCTCCCTCTCCCTCTGTTTATTGATGGCTGATTCACCTTTCATTTCCACCATTATTTCCATTAAATGGGAATGGACTCCCATTGTTGAAAATATGTTCCCAGGTTGGGTTTGCAGATTATGGGTCCCAAGTCGAAAACAAAACATTAAGCAAATTTGAGAGCTACCTGTCTTGTTTTCCTTTCAATTATACTATAATTATACAATTATACTAAAATGTAATTAAAGATTAAGGATATCTTTTGAGAAATTACAGCTTTGATTTCTAAGCTTGCAAGAAAGTATTTAACAAAACACAGGTGAACATTCTGTCCTGTTTGCAAAATGTTAATCTTTGTCCAATATTTCAGTATGTGGGAATAATTAGATTTTGGGGAGGGGGTTATATAGGAAGCATAAAGATATGGAAGTAAATTCTTGATATGTAATTCCAACTTTTAAAAAATACACAATAATTTTTGTATTTTCTACTATAATTGAAATGATGTAACTAATAATTCTTTTATAAACTAATCAGCAAAGGTATGTGATACATATTAAATACTGTGTTTCCCCCAAAATAAGATCCTGTCTTATATTTTTTTGAACCCTGAAATAAGTGCTTTTCCTTATTGCCATGCGCTCAAAAGCCCGATTGGGCTTATTGTCAGGGGATGTCTTATTTTGGGGGAAACAGGATAATAGTGAGATTTTTTGCAAGATGTAAAAATTTTACATTGAATAAAAGCAACAACAGTTAAATATTTCTTTAAAAAGTTTGATTAGAAACATTACTATGCATAAGGCCTATTCTTGGTTTTAAGAAAAACATTTCATTTATCTTGGGAAATGATATACACTAGTAAGCTGTGGCTAATATTGCAGTAATTCCTAAGGTAGTTTTGAATTTCTAGACTATAGGAAAATACTTTGCTCAGATAGTGAAGTTATTATGATCATGTTCATTTCCTGGGTTATGATCCTGCATTTCAGAGGTTTAGATGTCAAGCCTTCTTTACTGCAGATGGAAAAACTTGGATTCTTAGCCATGTCTTGGAAAAGTTTTGTAAATAAATAAAAACCATCTGCAGGTGATCAGTGGTAAATGTTTTATCAGAATTAGTGCAACACTTCAGATGATTGGTCAGGATACTAAATGAACTAATAGAAATTATAACAGAAATACTATCTGTGATCTTTGAAAACTTAATGCTGGAGGTAAGCAAATGTAGTTCCCATCTTTTAAAAAGGGAAAGAAGAGACCTGGGAAGTTTAATCAGTTTGTACCTGGCAAAGTTTTGAATCAGATTATTGAACAGTATATCTGTGATTACTTGAATAGGAATATAGATTTATAACAAACAAATGCATAACACTAAAGTGAAGAGATTTAAGTCTTTCACTTTCAGGATCTTACCAATGGGAGCAAGCAACAAGGGAACACATAATTCTGGACCAATTTTACCTCTGTTTTTGACAGAGTTACTACCTTAATAGATTGGGAAAATGCTACAGTCGCAGTGTATCTTGACTTCAGTAAAGCATTGAATAAAGCCTCTCATATACTCATAAATAAAATTGTAAAATGTGACGGGATGATGCAACTGTTAGATTCATACTTGGATTAATGACCACACCCAGACAGTGCTCCATTAATGACTAGATGTCAACTTGGCGAATAGTATTGAATGAAGTGCCACTAGATTCTGTCCTGGACTCTGTGCTGTACAACATTTTATTAAGACTTCTGTTGAGAGGATTATCAGATTTGCAGATGACTCTAATTAAGAGGAGTGATGAACACTTCAGAAGAGAAGATTAAAAAAAGATCTAGACAGGCTTGGCCAGTTGCCTGAAACAAACAAGAAGAAATTTACCAAGGTGAAATATAAACTCCTGCTTTTGGGGAAGGGGTGGGGGGAGAGAAAGAAAGAATACAAATATAGGATGGGGAAAAACTAGCATGGCAGTACAATATGTGAAAAGGATCAAGCTGTTGTAGCGGCTCACAATTGGAGTACGAGCTAACGTTGTGATGCAGTACTGAACAATGAAATTCGGTTTGGAGATATTAAGAAGCATATATCCCAACAGTACTGTTACCTTGATAAGGCCCTATTTGGTATTTGCCCAGTTCTAGGTATTGCAATCTGAAAAAATACATTGACAAATTGTAGCAAATTTAAAGGAGGCCAGCAAGATGATTAAGGGACTGGAAACAAAGTCATACATGGAACATTAGCTTTCAGAAGAGAAGGCTGAGTGAAGTTATCAACAGATAGGAAGTGGACTGGTTCTCATCTAGGAAGGCAGGACTAAATCCAGTGGATTAAAATTACAGGAAACCCTATACCACTTCAGACAAATGGTTATCCAACATCTTCTTAAAACTTCCAGTGTTGGACCATTCACAACTTCTGGAGGCAAGTTGTTCCATTGATTAATTATTCTGTCAGGAAATTTCTCCCTAGTTCTAAGTTGCTTCTTTCCTTGATTAGTTTCCACCCATTGCTTCTTGTTCTACCCTCAGGTGCTTTGGAGAATAACTTGACTCCGTCTTCTTTGTGGCAGCCTCTGAGATGTTGGAACACTGCTATCATGTCTCCCCTAGTCCTTCCTTTCATTAAACTAGACCAAGGGTCGGCAACCTTAAACACTCAAAGAGCCACAAAGGATCTAACCGGAAGCCCCCATTCAATTCTGGAGGCAACCGGAAGTCCAGTTCCCCCATCATAGTCTCCTCCTAGCGCAGCATCCTTTTTCCTCTGCTGACCAGAAATCTGGTTCCCTCACCATAGAGTCTCCTCCTAGCACAGCATCCTTTTTCCTCTACCTGTCCTAACCAAAAGCCCTATCAATTGTGGAGCTGACCAGCAACAGTGAGCCGCAGCAGAGGGATGAAAGAGCCACATACAGCCCCAGAGCCGTGGGTTGTTGACCCCTCCACTAGGGAGACAATTTATGTATCTGTCTGTTTTGTTTTTTATTTTCATGCACTTTTTGTATGGAGTTTTGTCTAGCTTTTTTTGGTTTTGCATTTTGTTCCTTTTTTGGAGTTTGTATTTTAATGTTTCGCATAAAATAAAAAATAGAAAAAAACAATTTCTTCTTTTATATCTAAGTGCTTGAGTACATGATAACAACTTCAAACTTCCTTTTATTTTTTTTTCTGTTTAGTAAAACATTTTGATTACAAGTTTCATTAAATAGATTCAGGCATCAATTGCTTTTGGAAATTGGTTTCTGAAATATTAATGGAAATTTAACACATGTTTATGATCCTTTGGAAGTCAGAGCGTTCTCCCTTGGAAGAGGACTTCTTTCATATACAATGATGCCATTTCCCAAAAGTGTCCATTCCCTAAAAACCTTTTGTTAGTATTTCTTGACCCAGTTCCCCTTCTCCAGAATTCTAACAGACTCGTTATCTGCAGATATACCATATGTTATTGCTTGCCAATTCCAATTTCCAATTATAAAATGATATAATTATTTTTTTCAAACAAGCTGATTTTGTTTCGTAGTATAGCAGCCTTTCCCAATTTGGGGAAATTCTACCCTAGAAATATTAGACTGCAACACAATATAGGATGAGAATTATGAAAATTGTAATCTTAATACTTTTCAATCATTAGAGTAGAAGAAGATATGATACAGGACAATGACATAGATCTTTCAAATTATGAAATATTTTATGCTAATACCAACAAACAATAAGAAGCAATAGGAATTACTTGATTAAAAGTTTATAATTAAAAATTTTCTTCTCTGTTTTTTGCAGGTTTACAAAGAAGATCTACCTCAACTGAAACAACAACGTAAAGAAAAAAGCCACTCAGTGCCCTTCCTTAAGAGAGAGAGAGCCCCTGATGACAGTTTAAAACTGCAATTTATACATGGGTATAATACACTTTCAACAGTAACTCTTTCAGTAGTTTAGTTACAGAAAAAGATAATCCATTATTAAACAAAAATAGCCTTTAAATTTAAAGTCTATGCATGGAGTTAAGAATTGAAATGGGTAGAGTGAGACACTCTGATTTTTACATTGGAGAAAGCTATTTAGTGATCAAAGTATAGATGACAGAGAGCTTCAGAGCTGAAAACAGAGCAGCCAAAAATTGATTAACTCAAAAAGGAGGAAGGAAGAGTTGCAGGATTTGAACCTACAGAGTCCTGTAAATCAGGCAGGTTTTCTGCATGCTGATACAGGCAAATCATCATTGTGAACATGATTCCTAATTCTGTATGATAAAGTTACTTCTCTATTTTTTGTGCTTGCTTGGAAATGCAAGGCTGAGAGAAAGATGTATAAATTAAGCCTTGTATAAAACCTTGTTGATAAACCAAGGAACACTGATTTTTCTGTTCATATTCTCTGCCATCTGTTAACACGGTTAATCTGTTAACACAGTGTTCATCTGTTGTGGTATCAGCCAGCTACATATTTTCTCCCAATCCTCTTTGTTCACTGTCCAGCAGTAGCCACCCAATATTCTACATTTGCTTAGATTGTTCCTTTTTTTTACTAAGCTATATTTGAGGTTCCCCCCATCCCATTAAGATTTCTTTCCTCATTTTAATGAAATTATTATATCTTTGCCATTATAGTCTTTAAATATTACAATCTTTCCAAGTCTGCCCATTTACCATATGCATAAGGATGGTACTAATCTCAGTACAAAGTCATTGTTATTTTGGTCATTGACCACTATTTCTTTATTTCTTTACTTCTTTTATTTTATTTCTGGGATTTATTTTTCACTTCTGTCAGCTAGAGTTTTAAATATTATCTAGCATCTAAAATTGATAAAACAGCATAAAAATATATAATACCTTTTAATACAAATAATACAGACTATCATGCCGAATGTATCTTTTCTTATGTACACCAAGAGAGTATGCACCAAGACAAATTCCTTGTGTGTCCAATCACACTTGGCCAATAAAGAATTCTATTCTATTCTATTCTATATTAACTTTATTGAATTATTGATTTAAATATACACTGAAATAAATTCAGTGTATATTTAAATGAATATAAATATTCAAACACCAAGTATGTTATTCTGTTATCTTAGAGATAATATCATAATATATAATAGTTTATATTCTAGTATATGGAGCATCATCCCTGCAAAGGTAAAATGGATACATTTTTGAAAGGCACTGAAGACATGGTTCATAGGGTGATGTAGAGTGCATCAAGTGGCTTGTTCGATTGTTGTCACCAAGGGGATGATGGTTTATTGGGTTTTGTATTTGAAATACTTCTGAAAGCTGCTTGGAGTCACTGTGAGTGACTTAGCCATCTAATTTCTTGATAAGTAAATAAATATTGATTAGAAATAAGCCTTATTAATTTCAGCAAAATATGATTCAGTATAAATGATAACACTAGGATCATGGTAGATTCAGTATAAATGGTAACACTAAGATCATGGTACATGATCCTTTGCTCCCTTGACCATCAGGAGTCTTGTTAACTTATTTACCTGTTGATTTTTTTTCTGTTGATTTCAGTTATAGAGGCTATGATTGTCGAAATAATTTATTCTACACACAGACTGGAGAAGTGGTCTATCATATTGCTGCTGTTGCTGTGGTGTATAATAGACAGCAGCACACCCAAAGATTATATCTTGGTCATGATGATGACATTCTCAGCCTTGCCATCCATCCTATGAAAGATTATATTGCTACTGGACAGGTGAATATGCAAGAAACATGATCAATGGCAAATCAATGTTAAAAATTATAGATTTTCTCACAGTATTCATTCGAACAATTTTTTAAAATTAAAAAATAAATCCACTTATTTAAGAATAATATATGGGTTCTACAGTAAAATATTATAGAATGTTCTCTTTGTCTAAAAGGAGTGTTAAACTATATTATAATATTAATACCAATTAGATAAAAAGGAAGCCTAGCATCTCAATTGCCAAAAAAGCAGAGTGAGTAGGTGAAAAACAATCCAGGAAATGGAATGTTTGGCACATATTTATAACAATCCAAATTTTGTGGACTGTAGTTCAATTAGTTAGATTAATAGTGGTTTACAAGCAATTCACTTAACCTTGGAATGGGTTGTAAACAAAGATTGAAGAATAATGAATGCCAAAAATACAGAATGCAGAAATACAAATTAGTATTCACAAATTGCATTGTCTTATTTTCTAGCTGTGCTGTGTTGTTGATAATTTGTAGCTACCCATTTTGCCCTCTTCTCTATTCCTCTCTGAATACATCCTGAATCTAAAGAATGCCTAAATTAAATTTTCCAGTTTGAATCTTTACATAGCCAGATAGACTGTGGATTTTATAGTTTCTATTGTCATAAGCATATTCATATTTAAATATTGTGAGGTTGTTAAAATAATATATGAGGAAACTAAACTTGTTCAAAACAGGTTTCATAACATTTTTAGGAGTCAATATAAAAAGGCTCTTTTCAATCACATTCAGTTGCAAGTGATTTTATGGATATATCTATGCTTATTTTTTAACTTTATTTTTTATTTTTAAATTCCTTGTGTGTCCAATCACACTTGGCCAATAAAGAATTCTATTCTATTCTATTATTTTTTAACAAGAATGCAGCCGTGATTTGGCATTTTCTTTCTAGGCTATAGCACTAGGATTTTCTTATTGTTTTATATCCCAGGACTAACTTCGTTTTGTGAGAGGTAACATAGCTATGACATACGTTTTTAAAATGTTCGAATTATTTAGTATCTGTTCTGATTCAAATGAACTAAAAGTGTTTTGGATATTTTTGTGATAGTGAGACAATTCAACCATATAATAGGAAAAATATAATTTCTGTAGTTTCAATAAATGAAAAAATAGGAAATTTTTGAAATAAAATACAGTAATGCAGTTCAGAGAATCTTAAAATCCATTGCTGGCCAGATACATACTCAATTTTGTTTGGTTATAGAAAGATGAGCAAGAAATTTGGATAGTGCCTTCAGTAGAATTGGTGATGTCAAGCACTTTTTCTCTGTTTTTTTAGATGAAATTAAGGTTGAGAAATTACCGTAGGCTGCAAATCTCCAACTCTAAATTTTCATTCTTAGAACCCCCCGCCCCACATCTTCAAAAGATCCAAATTGCCTTTTTTCAGAATGATTTTAGACCTCTGCTTATGAACAAAAGCTCTTTTGACTGAAAGTATTCAATTCATTGGGTTTTTATTTAATGGCAACTAAAATAATTGCTCTTATTTAGGTTGGGAGAGATGCTGCTATTCACATTTGGGATATACAGGTGCTCAAATGTTTATCACTGTTAAGAGGCCAGCACCAAAGGGGAATATGTGCACTTGATTTTTCAGGTGAGCTGCTATGTAATGAACACTGCTTTAGAATGGGAAATGATGTTGTTTAGTTATATGGTAACTCAAATCATTTTTGTCTGTAAAAGATCATACCCTTCTCCTCTCCTCTTCCAAGATAGCATTTCAAAATATTCAAAGTAAAACTTTTTTTCTGGAATAGCAAGCAGAGTCTCATCTTTTTCTTCAGGTGCATGAAGCTACTGTAGCTTCCCAGACAAATTCTACCTAATAGCCATGCAACAAGGCTTGTTGTGACCTGTCCAGAGGTCACAATTTTCCTGATTTTCACTTATAAGAAGCATACATAGAAGCATCAAACAGACAATAGCTAGCCTTTTCAGTTCTATTGAGTTGGGTTAAGCCTCTGTCACAAAACATAACAATACCATCACTTTTGAACATATCAAGTTTACTACTGTGGAGTTCTTAACTTCATATCTGTGGGCACCATTCCTTGACTTGATTTTTTACTTAAGCCTTTTGTGTGTCTGTGTAAACTGGTTATACCTCTATCACAGCCATTTTATAAATGGGCAGAACTGCCGGTGGCAGCCATAATGTTTTCAAACTGGCTCTCGAACTATGAAAAATTTGGGAACTGCTTAGTCCTTTTCTAGCATAATTATAGGAAAAGGAGGAAAAGGAGGAAGAAATAAGTACAAACTAAGGCATTGTGAAAGTTTGATCATTGTAGAACATCCAACTTCCTTATTCCTGGCACTATAACATAGAAATTTGCAATGAATATTACATTTGTCACATTTCATTTCATGATATCTCATGATGAACTATGAACTGGTTTTGTACAGCTGATGGGAAATGCTTAGCTTCCATTGGATTAGACGACAATCATACTATTGTACTGTGGGACTGGAAAAAAGGAGAAAAGATGGCAGTGACCAGGTAAGAATACTATCATGTTGCATCCATAGTTGTATATATTTTATATAATACAAGTATTGTTTGTTGCTATTCCAGGAGTTTTTAAAAAAAAAAACATTCTGTTGACCAATATAGAAAGAGAGATAATGATGACATCAATTATCCCACATTCTTGTATGAGACCTCCATTCATATGATGTATCAGGAATCATCAATTTATGGCCCTAGGCATACTGTCAGATATATAAGCTGAACATGAAATGGCAGGAAAAAGCATCAGACACTCAATTTCTGTCCATATATTTTGAGGATGAGAACAGAACTATTTTTGCAATGTATTATTGCAAAAATTATTGCAAAATGATAATATACTGTTCCCATCTGTGTGGAATCTGCTTCAAACTGTTCTCGTTCTAATTTTCCTGTAATGTTCATGGCTTTTTTAAAACTACATTTATAATGCTACCCTTCAAAGTAGACCAGACTAGAAAATAAATACTATGTAGGTCAGCATTACTTTTATTATAAAGCTGTAAAACAATCTTGCAAGTCTAAATTTGCTTATCCCTCCCCCTTTATCTTTGTGTAAAAGGCATTTACTTACATTACAGGTAATCCTTCATCTTGTGATTTCTATTACACTCAGTATGCATCGTTCTGTGCTTGACCTATTGTCTTTCTTGTTTCCCCCTTGTAGAGCAGAAAGATTGGAGAGGAAGGGATTACAAGAAAGTAAACAGGCACACAAGGGAAGCAAGGCACACATCAAAAGCAAAGCACTGATGCCAGCAGCTGCAAGCATGCTACACAAACAGTCCTCTGTATCCCTCATTATGTGCCTGCATATTTTCTTGTAATGCCTCACTCTCCAATCTCTCCATTCTGTGAGGTTTAGCACAGGAGAAATTGCCTACATAAATTACTCCCCTCCTCCTTAGGCTGCTTATGTAGCATGATTATGGCTTACTTTCAGTGTGTTCTTTATTGTATGCCTGATTTCTCTCTTGTAATTCCTTGTCTCCAATAAATAAAATACAAACATTAATTCCTTTCTTGGTAATTATCTCAGTTCCAAGATGAGCATTCCAAAGGATGGGGGAGTGGGGAACAGGAAAACATTGTTGCAGTCATATGATTTCTCACTTAGCAGTTACTCAGTGATAGAGTTGCCTATCTGAATTGTGGTCACTGAACAAGGACAACATTCCTGGCTTGGCTAAGGCCATTTTCATTTGAACGTTGCCTTGATATCAGTTCTTCCTCTCTTCCTTCAAAACCATTCACTTTTCCCTCTACAGTTATCAAGAAAACAAAATGCACTTGTTCATATAGCCAAGAAACATTTATGACAACTTTTCAAATGGTTGTAGTTTCCTGTGCTGTTACTGTACATTTTGTGCTTCAATTTACCATAACTCTTAATGAGTGTTTAACCTATAGCATTAGAAGTGCATGTCCATCCAGGTATCCATTAAAAAAAAAAATAGTCTCAAATGGTTAGATTTTGGGAGACTGAACTGAATCACAAAGCACTTTGAATTCTAGCAACTGGAAATGGCCGTCTATTCTCCCAGTTATCCCACAATGGCTGTACTATAGGTAGCATACACCATTTGCACATATAGTACTAGAAATATAAATGATGAACAACTTTGCAATTGTTTACTGTCCATTTTATATGCAGCACTGAATTGTGTAATAAATAGTATCTAACAACACTGCATTCATTAATAGGTTTTCAGCAATAATGTAAAGGGAAAAAATATCAGAATAGCAGTGTGTCAGAAATTATAGGGTCTTTAAAGCTTTGCATGATTATGGAACTGATCTGTGATATACTGTGGCTCCCTTCCTTATGCATCTCATTGAAATCTGCCCACACTGTTTGGGGGACTATTTGAAAGAATTTAAGTTACAGTACAAGGAGAATACAAACTGAGACATAATGAAAATCATTGTGCCATGTCTTATAGTATACAACTACAACATGGCATCCAAATTATTGTGGCATTCAAAAATTACTTTGCTGTTTCTTGAGTCAAAATCATGTAAATCAAACTATTCTACATTTCTTCTTTTGTTGAATTCAGTGATGTATTAAAAGGGAAGTCTATTCTCTGAAAATATTTGCCTTGCAGTTTTTGTGATATACCGGTAAACGGATCTGCAAATCATTTTTTTTTTCTTTCTATTAAATCACTGTTGTGCCCCAGGCTTATCTTTTTCTCATCCTCATCTTGAATAAATGTTTCCTTGGCATTCTTGGATTTCATTCACTTTTGGAAGGTTAATAATTTTACTTAGTAATTGCATGCATGAACAAAGCATTTGGGAAAAACTGGGTCATGTATTTCGTTGGTTTTCTAATGGATGTGTTCTCTTTTTAGGAAGTAGCATTTTTCTTTTTTATATGAGTCTGTGGCAGGTTCTGTTCTTTTTATTCTATTCTAATATGCAGTGTAGGAGGCTATCTTTCATCTGAGATTGCTTACATTTATAATAGTTTCTTATTTGCTGCCTGATGGATTAAAAGTGATACACATTTAGCTCTCTTAAACAATGTCACCTGTGTCACATTTCTGACAATATGTCTTGACCTTATTCACATAGAGCTGTATATCTGTCCCTTACAAGTTATTTATTAGTTATTTATTATTTCTGCTGTTGATATGGTATATAAAATTAGATTCCCTATATTTTTACTTATTTGGGAATCTATATTTCTCTAATGTTTGAATGCATTTCTCTAATGTTTGGATGCTTCTATAAGAATGTGTTGAATATACCTTCAATTATATTATGATGGACTGGATTAAATCTTTATAAAATCCAGTTTATGTAGTGAGTTATGTAATTGGATCTCCTCCCAATTAAGCAATAAATTATTCAAAAGAATTTTGATGAAACAGTCCCTAATTAGTTTCTTGTTCAACATGCAGATTAAGATTTTGTTAAAATTAATTGGATATGAGAGCATGAATTGCAATTGAGCAGCCCTTTACTGAACCATATCTCTGCTAATACGTCAATATGTAACCATGTACTTTCCCACTGACTAATTTTATTATTTAAATAAAAATAACAAGACTGGATAGATTTAACTAAGGAATGATACCTTCAGAGATTTACTATTGACTAAACCAACTATTTTGGAAGTAAGAAACTACAATTAAAATAAAACTGATTTGTTTGTATGAGAATCTTATTGTATAAACTGGATTCAACAAGGATTATGATGTCATTTACAGGTAGTCCTCAATTTACAACAGTTCATTTAGTGACTGTTCAAAGTTACAACGGCACTGAAAAAAGTGACTTATGACCATTTTCCACACTT
>JANHFM010002198.1:70010-87353 GCA_032468115.1 Grayia smithii
CAATTTATATCCCACCCTTCTCCGAAGACTCAGGGCGGCTTACAATTTATTAAGCACAAACCAATGTGCTTAGCCATTTCTAGTAACTGACATATGAATGAAAGTAAGCCTGACCATTTAACAATGGCTGACAAAGGGGAAGCATTTTTTACACATTAATGGAAAACTTAACAATTGAAATAATATTAACCAAAACAAAAAATTAAAAATACAGCATTAAAGCTAAAAAAGAACTTTTTAAAAAATATGCATACATATGTATTTAGCATGTTTATACACACAAAAGTTACCAGTTAGTAAAAACCATGTTAATACAACTAACAAATTTTAATAAACCAACCCCTTAACTTTATGTAGTCTTCAAAGTTCTCTGCTGCTGTGACAGTTTTCAAGCCAAAACCATTTTCCAGCACCTTTAAATAACAATGATGCCCCAACTCCATGCAAAAAAACCCCTCCACCATTTTTATTATCCATTTTTGTAAGAACAATGTTAAAGTTGTTAAAGATATCTCTTCCTATTCCTTATTTATAAGCAGATCCATAAAACATCAACTTTTCAATCCTGGTGTCAGCAAAAAGCCCCAAAAGTCTAGGGCAATTCTCAGACATCCAGGTCCTGGTTGTCCCAAAATAGCTTTTTCAAGCGGCAACTGGGCTTTGTTTTTTCTTCGAAGAAAACCAGAAAGTCCAGTTGCCTCTTGAAAAAGCATCTTTGGGAAGTCCATAAAGAGTTGCCAGAACTTTGGCCAGGTGTGTGTGTGTCTTATTTGGTCAAATAAAGCAATTATACATTTCTTCCTTTTACTTCCATCAGTCTTAATTTTTAATTCAATCAACTATTGTCATAGCATTTTATTTCCCTTCAATTCTTCTATATCCCATCACTCCAAAGTCTCCAAGGATTTAAATAGAAAACATTTCTGTTTAACGTAGATCCAATAAGAAAAACATTTTCCAGTTCACTGTTTTCTCATTTATATTTCCCCTTTAATTTTTAAAACTTTAACCAGTTTCTTTTCTGTATCCAATAAGCATTCTTTTAGAAATCGTATTTTTGTCCTGTCATTTGCACTTCCATGTTAGGTACTTTGTCTTGTCATATAAAATTTGCTCTACCTCTGTGATTTCCTCAATATCTTTGGGATATAATCTATCTGACAATGTTGATATTGCAACTACTAAGTTCTAGCTCTATTCCACAAGGATCTTCTTTAATATTACCAATGCTATGAGAGGTTATGTATTGTAAGTTTCAGTATTAACTGACACAAGAAGTAGGCTTACATTTTTCCCTCCTACTTAGAATCTTCAGACCTCTCTAGTGTCCAGCTTCTAAAATCACAAAGTTGCTTAACTTTGTAATAAGCCAAGATAGCCAAAATAACTTTGGTTCCCACAGTTCTCCTTTTCTGGTCAGGTTTTGAACTCAGTGTTGTTTGGTCTGCCAGAGTCATTGGCTGTGTCTTTGTGGAGATATTTTCAGTATTTTTCTGGAAGTTGCTAATTTTTATTTATTTATTTATGTCTTCCAAAAATTACCATGAAGCATGGCAACCAGACTGCATGTACCCATTAACTGATCTCTTATGCAATCTTACTTAATTTACTGAACAAATCACTTTCAAAATAAACTTGGGCAATTTTCATTTTTTTTACTAGGCAATGATATGAAAAAGGGTGGCTGAGATCAATTCACATGGTCCTCAAGTCTATTTTTTTTTTTTTTTTGGCTTTTACCATGCCATATAGCAGTGGTCCCCAACCTTTGTGGCTTGGCAGCCAGGCAGAGGGAGGGGGGATAGAGGGGAACTGAGCTGCACGAGTGGTGGGCTAGTGGGTATGCATACGCACAGTTCAACTTGCTTGTGTGGCCCAGTTGTGAATAGGCCAGGGCCCAGTAGAGGGCCGTGGCCCAGAGGTTGGGGATCCCTGCCATATAGGGCTTTAAAGTAACCACCAACACTTTGAATTGGATGGGCAACCAATGCTGCTCACACAGTAGCAATATTGTATGTGCCACCCTAGGGGCAACATAGCATTTCTAAACAAGCCCTACCAAAATAATGCCCTCCTACTTATGTTTGTGTACAGTAAATACTGACCCAAACTTGGTATAATGTTTCATATCTCAACATGTCCTTTAAATTAATTTAAATCTGATTGTAGAGGTGATACTGACAACATTTGACTATGACATAAGACTGTGTTCACATAATATGCTACATTAGAGTAAAATGTATTTGGATAATATATGATTCATACGTCTTGGGAAACTAGCCAATGTCTTCAATATTGTATGAACCAGACCATAATATGGTGCATTTGGGCATTGCATGTTGCGAAAACACAACAGTTACAATTCGTTAATGTGATTTAGGGTTTAGCTGGGATCCAGTGGAATTCATGGAACACCAGGGAGATTTAAGGCCTTTTTCTCTAGTTTTCTGGCTGAAAACTCACTAGTTGAATGGAAATCCAGTTACATAATATTGGACGTAGTCCAGAGTTCAAAGTAAGAAGTCTACTTTTCCAACTTTATATTATTTAAAAAAATCCAAAGGTTATTTAGCTCCTATTCTACAGCACATATAATTAATTATAAATAGAGAAAAGCAGAAATATTTACCTAAATGGATGGCCTTCATCTGACTTCTGGACTGCTTGGATAACTCCTTTGTATATTCTAAAACTGATGGTCACTGACAGGAGGGCCAAGCCAATATAAGCTATCACACTCACGATACTGAACACTGTTAAAGAAAGAAGCAGGAACAAGCTGGCTCCAAACACCACACCAGTCTTCTTAATGTCTCGCCAGTATAGGAGGTCAACCACTAAGAGAAAGTTAAAGGAAAGGAGATTAGAATGCAGTCTCTAATATTACAGCATAGCAACAAAACCTGAATGTGTTATTACGGTAACTGAAATGTAACAATAACAAATATACATGCATACACATACCCACACACCCACACTTTATTCATGCATTAAAACTTGTACAATATTTTCCAAGTACGATAACCAGAAAATGATAATCTTGAGAAATGTGAAGCTATTTGCTTTGTTTCCTTCATACCCTGCTGAGATAAAAGAGAATAATCAAACACCATATTTGCTATCTACCAATATTAAAAATGCTTACTTAACTTTTTTAAAATTGAGGTCTAAAATAACATCCATGGAAACCTGCCTCACTTTATCCTGCACATAACATGCAATGGGAAATGGCATATTGTAAAGCAAAATCACTAGTCTCTGTCATCACTTTGACTTCCCAGAATGTGCTTGGTCCCACCAAATGGACTCCATAAACTTCCTTAGAAAATGAAAATGATGTGATGCATGCCTAATCTGCCCCACAAAAAAGAGCATGCTGCAGACAGGATACAGAGACAGAATTCTGGTAAACAAACTACAAAGAGCCAGTTTCGTTTAATGATGAAGCCAACAAGCTAGAAAACAGGAGACTATTCTAATCCTGCTTTAGCAATGAAACCCAGCTGGGTGACATATCGGTCAGTCTCTCTCTCTCAGTACAACCCACCTAATAGTGTTGTTGCAGGAAAACTGGGAGGAGGAAGGTGTCTTGAGTATATTTGCCGCTTTGAGTTATTTGTAGAAAGTAATAAAAGTGGGATACAAACAATCAAATAAATAATGGCTTCCAATTTCTGAATGAGCAAGCACCTCTCTGGGCCACCAGCTTTGTGATCAACTACATCTTCTTTGCAAAATTGTGTATGTGCTCACCAGCATCTGGAGACCTTTATTTAGGAAAAGAATGCTTAAATTCTAAAAGAACATTAATCTGCTTCTCCATGATTTGTGAAAGGCACTAGCAACATTTGCAGTATTCCCAGAAAATATGGAACTACAAAAATAGATAATGATAACAAATCTGCTTCTTTTTCCTCATTAATATCCTTTGATCAAGGCAAACTCACAATGATTAGGTAATAAATGTTGAAAACATTACATATAGATTACAGTATGCAAAATATATTAAATTCAATAATGTCAATTAACTTTTGGTCTCTTTCCTAAAACATAGAAATATTGACAATTGCTTATCTTGCTGAGTATTCTAGCCCTTCTATTTTTGCTGTTTAACTTCATAATCATTTATTTTATTTCTTTATAAAAAAACAGCCCTAAAGGGACAATTTCAGCATGCATGGTGCACACATTATTGAAAAAATAAAATTACATTTCATGTGGTATGTATGCATGCACACATTGTGTGTGTGTGTGTGTGTGTGTTCTTTCTACTTTATATTCAACACTAAAACTTACAGGAAAACTATTTTCAAATTCATGATGATATATAATTAAAATAAAGTACCCTTAAGCTACATTGCAGAAAAAAGCATCATCTTTCATTTCAAAATGGAAGCTAAATGCACCCCTGAAAAATAAGACCTGCTTAGATTATTAGATTTTTACTGACTCAGAGGGAATTTTTTAAAATAAAAAAATGCAAAACAACAAGAATTTCATTCCTTCAGGAGATAAGCAATCAGGCTTTCTCTGAAATAAAGATAGCTAGCTACAGTTGATAAGAACAGTCATGTGGTATATTTAAAAATAGCACAGCCTCACATGCATTTAGCTCATCTATTTAGCTTTTTTCTTCACTTTTCAAAGAAGTGTCTTGGCAAAACATTAATCTTTTTATTCAAAACTTTTAAAAACTGACAACACTTGCAACTGCAATGCTATTATCTATCCTATTTCCCTGACTTAATATACACTTATACCCCTATGAAATCCCTTAAGACTCAAAAAAATTCATTCACACAAGCCAGAACCACACATACTCACAACTCCTGGCATCCATTTTAGGGCTGTTGCCTATACTTCTACAGTAGATTACCAAATCTTTCTACTTCCTGCTAGGACACACAAAGGTCTTCCAATATATGCAGCTGCCTCACACCAGTGAGCAAACTCCAGACTACTAGAAAGTATGTTAAACTATTGTCCAATGGCTGATGCCATTTTAGAAACAAACAAAGCAGAAACTCTGTATTCCATTTCAAAAAGGAATCATACAATGCTTCCTATACAAGAACCAGAACTATACAAGATAGCTGGAGAGAATGTGAATTGTAATTCATGCATATGAAAAAATCCAAGCTGGGAAGAGCTGATACCGAAAAGCCTATATTTTTATTATTGCCTCAAATTGAGAAGATTGTGTTTGAGTTGTTTCTGAAGTATTTCTATATTTACTAGGCATGTGTTAGGCTGGGAATCCTTCAGTAAACAATGATTCACATAATAAACACTATTTTAGGTAAACATTGTTAGGTACAAATAAAATATTCTATTCAGATAAACCTAAATTGTTAGCCTACTTTTTTCAACTTTTTAGAAAATATGGAGAATTTGAAATTATAAATCTTTCAATATTCTAATCATGTAAATAAATGAAGTATGATTTGGATCTGTCTTCCTGTTTAAGCAAACAAAAATAGTCTGCCTTTTTATGGATTTGGCAGTACTAAGTAAATTCTTTTTCACTGAAGCTGGTTATCATGTGTGAGACTATACTATTTCATGCCATCACAAAGGGCTCCTATAAGCTGAATGATCCCTATGTTGCAACCACCTACTTTCCTATAGAAAGGGGTTCCCCAACCCCCAGGGCCACTTTTGGAACCGGGCTGAGTAAGTGCCAAGCAAGTGTGTGAATCTTCATTTGCAAGGTGGGATTTGATTTAAATCAAGTCAATTTAAACCATGATTTAAACTAGTAAAAAGGCTGGATATAAATCAACTCGATTTAAATCATAATTTTTAAAGAGCAAGTGTCATTTCTGTCCTGCAGTGGCTCCTCCTCTGACCTGCTGATGACTCAGTGACAGTCCAGTGGTGGGTTGCTCCTGATTCGGCCCGGTTTGTGCGATCCGGTAGCAGTTGATGGTGTGACGTCACCGAACTACTTCTCCGCAACCGGGAGGTTGGCCCACCTGCGCGCCTGTACTTACTTTTTTTTTCTGTTTTCTGTTCTGTGCATGCGCAGAGCGCACATTCGGCGCACGCATAAGCGAGCGCATGCGCACCAATCACGTGCAAAGCGCGTGCATGAAGAGAACCGGTAGTAAAGGTAAGTAGAACCCACCCGTGACAGTCCCATTCACTTTAATGGGATGGCTGGTGATGCGGCAGTGACACAACAAAGTGAGGGACGTGGTGGGCAGCAGGTGAGTGGATGCCCGCTAACAGGCACTGCCATGATGGATCTGAAATGACAGATGCTCTTTAAACTACCATTCTTGCTGGTAGTTAGAATTTTTAATATTATTATTTGCAAATAAAATGAAGGTTTCCTATTTACTGTATTTTTCGGACTATAAGACGCACCTACCTTTTTTGGAGGAAAACAAGAAAAAGAAAATCTGCCTCTACCTCCCAGCATCCATCCGATATTCATCTGGCCAGTTTGCTGCCACCGCAGCCCATTCGCTGCAGCCCATTCGGCACTGCAGCCCATTCGACAAAGCCCATTCACCACCACCGTGGCCCATTCTAGAACAGCTGATCAGTGCCACACCAACCCCTCCCCCGCTGCAATTTTCACTGTATAAGACGCACTGAAATTTTCACCCACTTTTAGGGGGCGAAAAAGTGCATCTTATACTCTGAAAAATACGCTAGCTTGTAGAGCTTGAATTCACTGAATGAGTTTACCAAAAATGTAACATTGCAGAATATACAGCCTCATGCTACATAACTAAGCTCCATTTCATGCTGAATAAATTAAATTATTAATGTATCGTAAATAGAAAACTATCTTTAGATTTTTACTCCAAAAGAATTTTATTAAAATTTGATAAAAATCGAACAAATCCGATTTAATTTTTTTAAAAATCTGTGTTTTTTTAATTTTATTTTTTTTAATCGATTTTTATACATCCTGTTTATTTGTGCATGCGCAGGGTTAGGTTGAGCATGCAAACCCATTAACTCCCTCCCTAGCCACCTACTACTGGTCCATGCAGCCAAAAAGGTTGGGGACTGCTGCTACAGAATGCGAAGATTGTCATGATGAAAAATTCTTATGTAATGCTGCCTTTTTGCCAAGGTAAGGTTTCTTTCAAATCAGGTAACCCTCCATTTATAAAGATTAATTAATATGGGATAAATAGAACCTCAGAAATACTGGAAGCAAGGTTCTGCTTCTGCTTCTGCTTCTGCTTCTGCTCTGCTCTGCCAGTTGATAACATAAACCAGCCAGCCAGCACCTATATTTATTATTTATTTATATCCCACCTTTATTATTTTTATAAATAATTTGAAGTGGTGAACACACCTAGTACTCCTTTCTCCCCCTATTTTCGCAACAACAGAAAATCTGTGAGGTGGGTTAACCCAAGAGTGACCAAAGTCACCAGGCTTTCATGCCTATAGCAATATTAAAACCAGTGTCTAGGTTTCTAGACTGGTGCCTTAACTATTAGACCAACTTTCATCTATGTCACAAGAGCACTGAATGGATTTAATTGGAAAGTAGGAATGGAAAAGAATCCAGCTCCTTGGAGAAACAGAGATTTTATTTAATGTCACGACAAGTGCTAATATTTTACTTATTTTACTTGACTTTTAAAAAATCTCTAACAATCTTTCATCTTGTAAGAAAATTAAAAATGTTAAAAATGAAAGCTAAAGGTACAAGAAAGAAAAAATGCATCTTATTTTCCTGTAAAATTTATAGCCAGATTTTTTAAAAATAGTTTTTATTAAGTATTTTTTACAGAAAAAAACAAGACAAACACAAACATTAAAAAACAAGACAAACATAACAATATGTGCTATTTTTACAGCCTTCTGCATCGGCATATATATTCTGCTTTTGTACTCAACTCTTCTACTTATTCTTTCTATCCTTTATAACAACTACATCAGTTATCATAACCATTTGTTACATATAATTACATTAGATTTATTTGCATAGTTTGTAATTTAACATTAACAATAATTAATAACTTAGGTTTTTATTTAAGCGATATTAGATTAAAACTCCTATTTCTTATTTTGGTTTCTGTTTTCTAGCCACTCATACATTCTATTCCACATTTTATAGTATTCTGAATTTTCTCTTTCCTTTATTTCCATGGTCATTTTATCCATTTCTGTGCAGTCAAGAATCTTTCTAATCACTATTTCCTCTATTGGTGTATCTATGTTTACACTGTTGTGCGAGAGTAACTCTAACCATCGTTAATATATGGAGTATTATATATTGCAAATTTTTCTCCATTTTCAGGTCTATTATTCCTAATAAGAACAGCTCCGGTTTAAATTCTATCCTTTGTAGCGTAATTTCTTCCAGCCATTTCTTAATTTTACTCCAGAATTTTTGTACATTTGGGCACATCCACCACATGTGGTAATATGTTCCTAATTTATGGCCACATCTCCAACATTTGGGTGATAAATTTGGGAACATTTTGGCCAATCTCGCTGGGGCCAAATGCCATCTATAAACATTTTGTAAGATTTTCTTTGTATGCTACCGCCATAGTTAATTTGTAATTCCTTTCCCAAAATTTATCCCATTTTTCTAATTCTATATTGTGTCCAAAATTTCTGGCCCAACTAATCATCATTTCTTTTACTGTTTCCTCTTCCATTTTATATCTTAAAAGTAAATTATAAATTTTAGTAATCATTTTTTTCTCCGATCCTAATAGTAATTTATCTATTTCCAATTGTTCCTTATGTATACCATACTGTTCCTGGTCTTTTTTGAATCTATTTTTAATTTGTAGATATGGCCACCATTCCATATTTAGCCCTTGCTTTTTCAACTCCTGGATTGGTTTTAATTCTCTGTTTTCATCAAGTAATTTTGCATAACTCACCATTTTGTTCAAATCTATGGTATTTGGATGTATCATTGCTTCCATCATTGATAACCAAATTGGGACTTTCCTGTAATAAATCTTTCTGATTTTTTTCTAGACTTTTAGTAGAGCATCTCTTAATATGTGTCTCTGAAAATATGAGTGTGATTTATTCTTTCCTTCCCAAAGGAAGCTGTGCCAATCAAGTTGCAGGTCATGTTCTTCTATCATTAATATTCGTTTGTTTTTTAATTGAATCCAATCTTTGAGCCATGTCAAATCCAGATTATAACCAGATTTTCAAAGGGTACTCCTCAAAGTGTTAACCAGATCCAAAACAATTTGGCTTTTTAAGATCAGTCAATATTAGTTATCTACTGCACATAGTCAGGAGGTTAAACTATATGCATTCCAAATGAAATATGCATTTTTTCCTTAGTCTCTTTTGGTCTTTCAAATGCATACAAAAGGGCACACTTCAAAAACTGGACAGGGTCAGGACAAAGATTAAATCAGATTTAATTTTAATTTTGGTAATCAATACCATTAATGTATGTATTCTTCTGTCACAATCAAAACTAGTGGCAATTTTTGAAGATCTTCTGATTTCCATCTTCAAGGCTTTAGGGAACTATATGCTCTAGTAGTGCTTCACTATTCTACAACAAAACTGAACAGCAAACTTCATTGTGGATATATAGAATACATACAATCTTGCATACAATAACTGGCTGGCTAAAACAGAAAGCATTAGCCTGACAGCGCATAAGTCAGCAGCAGCAGCCATTTCAAATCAACAAAGAATTTTGCAAAGACATAGTCTGATCACGTGGTACCTTGATTTATGACAATAATTTATGACCAAAATTCCAATCCCAATTATGACTCTAAATTGACAACAATCTGCTTTATCTGTTTGAGCAATAGCTAGCAGAGATGTTTGTATGATTATTTAAATATAGTATGTCTAGAAACTCAATACAGAAAACTGAGTCACAGAACACTAACTTTTGTGTCATATACAATGCTAATCCTTATTAAGATTAAATTTAAAAACAGACAAAATTGAGAGACAGTAGAAACTTTCTTTAGCGAAGTTAGTGAATCACATTTAAGCATCTGGAAGTGCATCTACTGTTGCTTGCATAAACTGAAAGCCCAGAACAAATTCAATTATCATGAACAAAGTTCTAGGTTATGAATAAGCAGCAAAGCAACATACTATATTATAATATCAATAAATGCACTATTCTTACAGCATTTTACAAATATTAAGACACTACCCAAGCTAGTAAAGATTTGGTATTAGTACCTACCTTATTTCAACTACAAGCACTATTTTCTACTAATTATATTTCTTTCAAATATCTCTCGTTATTAGAGTTATATTTGTTAGGGCCTGGGGAACATGCTCTTAGCACGTCATTACATATTGCAAAAGTTTTACCTAGAAGTTTCAAGTTAAGAGATACAGTTCAAAGTTTTACAACACTAAGTTGCAAACTGACCTTGGAGGCTAGACTATCATCTAGTTGTGACTCATATATACAGCTATAAACAACTGGCTCAGGCTTAGTTAATTAGTTAACAGAACTTCTCCCAAAGCTGTCATCAAACTGAAGCTTTGGAATACAATAAAAGGCACAAATGAACATCACTCCTTAATTCAAATTTTAAGTAAATTGGTGCTATGCATATCTTTCTCTTGATCTTACCCATTTATGATCCTTACAAAATATTATACCATCCTGGTCTACACCCAAAAATTTCTCAGCCTTTCAGCAAAGATCAAGCAGAGTTTAATGCAGGGTCAGAATCCCTAACTATGGTTAAATCCCCTGAACACACATGTATGGTTAATTTTTTGACAGATAAGAAAAAGAAGACCCTAGTTACCCAATATTCTTAACTATTTCTGTAAGTACCTTCCATTATTAAAATCTAAATGTAAATCAAACAAAACCCAACCAAAAATAAGGCCTACTGCCAGTTCTTTTAAAAATGCATTTTAACTTGGAGGCATGCCTAACAATATCTTTGCAGTTTCAATAGTACGAAAGATGTTCCTGCACTATATAGCATATATTTCCTTTATGCAGCACTTTTAATATCATCACACTACACACACTAGCAGTTTTTAGATCAGCACTTTCTGAATACTAGAAAATATTAATCCCTTGAGTTCTCTATCATTCACTCTCTTTTTGGTGGTAGAAAAAATAGTTGTTAAAATGTATTTAACTGATCAACTTGTGCATATAGTTAATGAGTAAATGTTGTTCAATGCCAGAGTTTTTTTGCAAATAAAATTATGGGAAAGTGATGTAGCCTTTATTGTCTTAGAATGCATTAATCATATTAGGACTTTTTAACTTTTATTCCTAGTATATATGCAAATATGTCCTGAAGCTCGTTAATGGCTAAAACCAATTCTAGTCATCTTTGTTCAAGCCCACTAATAAATATTTAAAGCTTTGATGGATTTTTACACAAAATGGTAGCCACAAAGACAGTAGCAATATCTAGTTTAAATAAATATAAAATAGACACTTCTATTTTGGTTCAGACTGATTTAAACTATGTCTAGGTGTAAATGTCCAGCACCTTAAATGATTTAAATAATTTCACCTGAAACCAGAAATGTGCATAGAAGCACCATAACTGAGGTAATACATCAAATAGTGTGCAATAATCCCCTGGCAACCACTTCACAGGATCAGGGCACTTCACTGATTCTAATCTTACTTTCAACATTTCTGACAGTAAAATTTGCACAATCTTCACATAGATGATAGATAGAACTATGTGGCAATATAATAAAAATATGTATTACTTCATTTTAGTAGAAAAAGTCTGCAATATAATTTATCAGTGAAGTAATCCTTTACAACATTTAGGATTATATATATTTCATATTTCAGTGCTGTTCACCACACTAAATAAGTATCTAAAGGATTACTACAAACTTGCCACATTTTAGAGAAAGTATTAACTTATCAGAACAGATAAAATTTGTTTTACTATGTTTGATATCATGTCCAATTTGCTGAACTGAAAACATCAGAAAAAAATATGACTAAAGCAAATAAAAAAAGCAATGTGCTTATGCAAACTTTGTATATTTCTGAAACTACAGCTATGAACTTTAGACTCCATACCATCTTGACTAGGATTCCCCATTATCCACACACCCAAACCATCCCACAAAGTTCTCCTTAAGACAAAAACAAAATCTCCTTTAAAAGTGAGATTTTGTCTGGCCATTTGAACTGAAGCTAAAATTTGAGGTCCAGATTTAAAATTAACATTTTCACAACACAGATCTTTACAAAAACCGAGATTGAAGGGACAAAGTTCAGTGATTTACCTGCAGTTACTTCTTTAGACCAGATTGCTAAGGGATTTGAAACATTAAATAATAAACTAGATCATTTTGTAAATCAAGGAGACCTCGAATAACATTAGCATCTAAAAATAGCCAGGAGAGCTAGGAAACAGAGGGAGTAAAAACTAGGGAAGGAACAGCTCTTCATTGATTTTACCTATTTTCTAAAAAAAAAATAAAAAATGTGGAGAAGATTATGCTGTACGGAAAAAATAAAAACCCACGAGACAAGTATTACATTAAACAACACAATTTAACAGACCAAAAAAAAAAACCCAGCCCAAGACATTTTCTTTCAGAGATAGCATATCAGCTAAACTGAAGCTGGCCCTGACATTTGCTCAGCCACGGCATACCAAAGACAAGCTGTTCAGTGCTGTCAGATGACAAGGCTTAATCCGCTGCAACATTTGCAGAGTCAGACAAATAAATCTCTCCCCCATATTTAGCATTAGTTTCTTAAATGATTTTTCTTCCTCCTAAATTTTCCATCACATATGCTACAAATTTACCCCTACCCCATGCATACTGTAAGCTTTTTGTATAGAAGTCAACCCATAGCACCATAATGACTGAAAAGAAAAGTAAAACTGCAAATACCCTTATCCTTCCAACTGTTCAGCTGACTGTCCATCTCTCTTCACAGTGGATCTGCCCTTTCAACTCGGTTTATCAATTATGCATCTCAATGAAAAGGCTGCAGTTGGAGAAATAAAACACTGAGACATGAAACGTCAAGCTTCCTCCAGCAGAGGTCTGCAGTCTCTTGCTTGCTGCACAACTGCTGCAGGACTTAAATCACCTGACTGTCTTCTGGGTGTGAAGCAGACTGACGCAGTACAATCTGTAACTAGGCTACTGATTCCTCAGTTCAATCTGCTTACCCTGGCAACCATTTACTTGTTGATAGTACAAAAATCCAGTGGTGTGGGGGAGAAGGAAACATTGATGCTGTAATAAATAGAGCTTTCCTGAGAATGTTTGGAATCTGGTGAAAATACATGAACAAGAGTATATGTATTAACAGATTTATATATATATAATCCTTATTGAGGATGAACATTTAAATTTAGATATGTATATGCTGACAAATGGAATACTAAGGCAGCATATTTCTAACACTCACTGCACAATTATTTTAGTATTCTTTCTTTTACTCCTGAAGAGTAGAGTGTATGCATTATATAGTACAGTGAATCAACAAAGCAGAAAAAGGCCAAGGGAAAGGCCAACTGCTCATAAATCTTAACTTTAAGCTTCATCAGGTCTAGCCTTACATAGACTTCTTTCTTGTTAAGGCATGTTGCATGAATATAAATATATATTCAGTCTTCTAGTGGATTTGTAGTTAATTAGTAGCACTAACTCATATATGTATAAAGGGTATTTTATAAAAATAAATGTTGAACCTACATAACAGTAAAGAAAAAAAATTAAAAGATGATTTTTCACTTATAAACAGAAGGTGGCATCAGTTGTCTACTTTAGATTTTTGTAACTTTCTGAAGTAATTGAAATTTCAGAACTCTGGGTGAGCTACTTAAGAATTTGTAGCCTGCTTTTAAATAGTTTCAAAGTAAGGCACAACTAAATTAATGGACCAAATTAATAATCACCCAGTAGAAATCTTGAATAGCACATATGTGAAACTATTTCCAAACCTTAAAAGCCTATATATAAAGGTTGTACTAAATTGTCCAAATGCACATGGTGCTTAGTTTCAAACCAGATTCTATGCTGAAACCCAATTAACGTTCAGTGCCTTCTTTTAAGTTTAAATCCATTAATTTGTGCCCTGCATTCTGAAACAATAGAGGACACTTATTGTCAACTACTACGTGATAACATCCTTTTAGACATTTGAAGAGTGTTATCATATATCCTCTTTGCAAATTCACTCTTTTCGAGAATAAATATTTCCAATTCCTTCAATCATTCAGATTTTAATCTCCTGATTATCTTTCTTAAACACTGTTCTGGTTTGTCTAAATCCTTACTAAATTATGGCAATCAAAGCAAGACAGAATACATGTTAGAATACATACAATAAAAGTGCTATATAAAGTAAATTAGAGCTTATGAAATCTCTTTAATTTTAATAATATATAAAGTATATTGTAAACATGTAAACTAGCAAAACTGGCATTATAAATTGTTTCAAATTATGCTGATCTTGGTCTCTATTGCATTATATTTTTATGCTTTGCATTGCACTTAGTAAGTGCATTTCAAATAAAAATACTAAAATGATTTAATCCCATTGAAGAACTCTAAACAAAGTTAGAGTCAAATATCTAATGATCTGTAGCAACTAATATGTAATTAATGAGTTCTTCATCCTTGCAAAGGAAAGCTGGCAATAACAGTAATTAAAAGTGAGATCATGCTGATTTTTTAAATAATTTTTGAAAAAAATATCATGCTTTAGAAGCCAGGCTTGTATATTCTTGTGAAAGTTCTTTCTACATTCTCTCTAATTATCTTAATAGCCATTTTTTACTAGAGCAATGATATTCTCCAGCATTATTCTCCCTCCACACTTTATTATTCTCCCTCCACACTTTAAATGCATTGTTCTACAAAACTGATATACTCAGTTTATAGTAGACATTGAAATTAGTTTAATCAGGCAATAAGCAAAATTTATTTGAACATATAACTGGGGTTTCCATTGCTCAACACATAAGCCAAGTTTTAAAAACAGCAATCCTCTTACTGCATATATTGTTTTTGTTCTAAGAGCCTAGTTGATATTTTAAATATTAATTACGGAGGGTCTAAATTATACATTGGTACTGAAATGAATCTGAATGGTTGACATTTTTACTGAAATAGAAAAAAACATAGCTAGCATTTTAACTCAAATTAGCTCTGAAGATAATGTATTATTTTTTCAAAAAGGTCACAATGATAATTATACACAGTAGGAAAGCTAAATATCAAGACAAAATATAATACCTGGCAGCACATTTTGATGAATTAATGTTGGATTAGTTATCTTAAGAAAATTCATTACCAAAACTTAGAATTATAGCTACTATTATAGATGAATGATACTCAATTGTTCACATTTTAAAAATTATTTTAATGTTACAAGCTGCCTAGTCATATATCTGAGAAGGATGACTATATAAATCTAATAAATAAAAAATGAATAATTTTTCCCCTTCCAAGAATTAGCCATTTAATTGCCAAGTTTCGTGCACACAGCTTCAGGATACTGTTCATTGTAAAATTCTCAGATAATTGAAAATAGGTTTTTTTTCAAAGCATAAATATGCACTTAACAGAAATCAGATATTAAAATGGTATCATGGAACAATGTAAAGAACTTGCATGATGTTTGGTGAATTCACAGGACTTTTCACCTAATGCTGATGTGCCAGAGGGCTTGGCAATGGAAAATTTTACATTCTGGCAAAAAAAAATCAATGCATCAACAGAAATAGGTGGAAATCCCTGCTGAACAGGTGTGGGTAAGGACTGTGCATAGACCAAATACCTTCCATAATTTCTTAGGCAATTGGCCTACAGAGTAACATCTATGATTTTAAGTATCAAGACATCTTCTGAAAAATTTATTTCTTATCATTTGATTCTAACTAGATTCTAAATCAAGTTTTCCCCCTTAAATCTCCTACCCAGAGTCATTTTTGATGAGATTACAACAGCCATTGGTTAGTTTCAGCACATTCAACAGTTACAACCTTTTTGGATCAAGGAGACAATGACTACATTAATTCATGCCATTGTCATCTTCTGAATACACAATTGCCATTTGTTTTATATGGGCTGCCCTTGCCAAAGCTCAGATAGTATAGAATGCAGCTGCCTACTTATGGCTGGTAGAAGCCACTACAGCAAAGTGATATTGATATTGTGAGGGGTACACTGGTTGCAAATTAGTTCTAAGTCCAAGTTAAAGTGCAGGTAAAATCCTATAACATCCTTATGGCTCCAATTGTTAACTACGCCAAATTCCAGATTGAATTTTCCAGCCCAATATATCAGGCTGAAAAAACATGCTACATGTTCTCACCCCCTGACCTTCTTGGTTGCATTTCTCTTACCTTGGAACAGCTTGCCCAAGATCAGAATGGATTCCTCCTAGTAGAGACTGAAGAGCATATTTTTCCACATAACCTCTGAAGGACACAGAGCTACATAAAGTTTGGTCACAGCCAATAGCAGAAGCCACATCCGGGGGAGGGGAGGTAAACTAGCAAGTTGACCAATCTGGATGTGATGCAATTCAGAGAAAACAGCTTTCCCCTTAAATTAAATTGGTTCCAACCTTGCTCTGGTTTAGAAAGGCCATTAAAAGACAGCTACTACAGGAGACCTTGTGGGGAAATGGTATGTTTTTTTCTACAATAAGTTTTAATTTTATCTGGCAAATGAAATGGACATAATGGCTTATTGTTCCTTTGTTTTCATTTTTACTGTTTTAATCCAGGCTACGTGTTAGAGAGTCATAGAATCTCAAATGAGCACGTTGTTCCTAAGATTGTCACTAATATTTAAAAAGTTGCATAAAATGCATTTACATAAAAATTTAAAAAACAGGACCTTGCCACACATTAAAGGCAAATGAAAATGCAGAACTTGGTCAACAATTCTACACACATCTAAAAATGTTAAAAGATTACTGTTTCTTCAATTTATGGAATGATCCTAATTCTGTGACTTCCATATATTACTCAACAGTGTGAAGCTGTCCTAATTAGCATATGGAGGCAATTCTTACATATCGTCCCACATTTTATGATAATGCTGATAAATACACACGCAAAGGAAGGGCTGCTAGAAAATATAAAATAAAGTTCTAGTTCTCAAACTTAAAATAATGTATAATCCTCAGGTCTGAGTATAAATTGCACATTAGCATATACAAAGGAAAAAAGCTAAATCACCTTTCTTGTTAATTAAATTACCCTCTTGTTAGAAACTGATCACATATTGGGTACTATTAGTAATGGATACTTTTTCCAACTCCAAGCTATACCAGTGTTTCTCAACCTTGGCCGCTGGAAGATGTGTGGACTTCAACTCCCAGAATTCCCCAGCCAGCAGAGGCTGTCCAGTTCTCTTCTTAAAAGTCGAGTG
>JANHFM010002198.1:123558-137874 GCA_032468115.1 Grayia smithii
GTTTTGTGGCTCCCAGTGTTTTGTTTTCTGTGGGAAACGGGCCCAAGTGGCTCTTTGAGTGTTTAAGATTGCAGACCGCTGGCCTAGGCAATAGAGACTGTACATCTCCATCAAGGTCATCTTTCTTACTCTCTACAGGCTAGCCAGTATCCTTTTATCCTTTAGGAAGCAGTTGAAACTACGTCTTTCCCCTAGGCATTTGGGGAAAAATTAGATTTTAATGGAAGACAGCAACAGACTTTGAAGAGTTTAATATTTTGACTTTATGAATGTAGTAAAAGCACTGCAACTCTGTACACATTTTCCTAGGACAATACTAAATTCAATACAAAATCCTATTAATAATTATTTTCGGCTTCCACTAAGCACCCCTTATGGGTGTTATATAAGCATCTTGTGTGCTCCTTCTAAAATATTATTTTATATTAATTCCCATCAATGGGCAACATTCTGAACCTAGGAAATCAGTTGTAAAGGGGAGTTTTTCTTTGTATTAGCACTTTATATTTTTCCCTTCTACATTCTTACTTTGCAAAGATTTTTCCAAGACAAGCCCAAATGTATCTTATGAGAAATGCTATGTTTGAATGCTTTTCTTGTTCCCAAGATTACAGTGTCTTGCATATAAACCAGTAGCACAAGCCAAGGAGACTCCCACACAGTTGCTTCACAAGCTGTAATTCTGTAATCATATATGTAGGGACCACTCTTGCTATGTGTGTGCAAAGCTGTATGTATATATTTCATTTGAAAATATTAAGTTTACTTGTCTAGACTTTCTTTCTCTTTCTATACACATCCACATTATCACACATATACACACACATTCAAATATTATTCTTAAATAAATGATCCAGACTACATTTTCTTAAGAAAGGGTCCTTTAATAAATTAGGGGTTTGTGAACCACAACTATCCAATTTAAACTCAGTTATTATTCAATTCATTAACAGGATTATATGTAAATTCCTGGTGACACAAGGTTCCAACAGTGATTTTCTGAGTCAAGGAAACAGAGAATCTGTGGCTGGGTAGTGTTCAGCAAAACTCCCTAAAGTTAACATGATGTTTAGAGACAATGCAGTAAACTAGTGAGCTGGCAATTTAAAGTATCTGGAATTTGGGTGAGTTCCCATACTGTGATCAAAATTCAGCATCTTGGAGCAAATTATGGGACCATCTGTCCTTCATGTAGCTTTTTTATTGTTTACTTTTCCATGCCTTAAAGAACTTAATTTGCCTCAAGGTTCACTCTCTCTTTCTTCCCCCTGCCTTCCCTCCCTACACACACATACACATATACACACACGCACACACTCTTCAATGCCCTCCCCCAAGAATCATTACTGCATATATGATTACAGAGTTACAGCTTTCCAGAGTGAGAATGTCCTTGGCTTGTACTGCAATATTGGGAACTAAAAAGACATTCAAATATAGCATAGCATATCTCACAACATACATTTGGGCTTGTGCTGACAAAATCTTTGAAAAGAAATAATGTGGGAGTGAAAAAGAAAAGTAAATGTTGGACCATAGTTGCTGATATTCAGCCTTTTGTCACAAAATCCGTGTCTCTTAGCTGTTCCTTATCAACTTGCTTAATACACATTATGATGAATGTTTAATGTTTAATGTTTATTGCATTTATATGCCGCCCTTCTCCCGAAGGACTCGGGCGGCTCACAATTTAAAATATACATCAAAAATACACTAAAAAGGAAATTAAAAATAAATGCAATTGTCCAGTAAAATCAATACAAAATTTAAAAATTAAAACAAAGTCTAAAAAAAAAACCCCATCGCCTCAGCCTATTTGATGGAAAAGCCATGTCTTTAGATCAATACATGAAGAGTGTTGAACATGTGTTTTTTTCTCCAGTGTAGCTGCGGAATAGTCCAGGAATGGGTTAGTCGGATCTGCCTAGAGACTGAGTCATAGTTTTTCGGCTATGCCTCCTTGCCTCCGTCTCTCAGGACCAGTTTAGTCGGCCTGAGAGAGGCATATTTGGAGACTGCTGATTCCAATTCATTCCTGGATTATCATTAGACTCAGGTTTTCTTTGTTTTTTCGGCCTATTTAGCCTATTATTCCACCAGTAAGGCATTTAAGTCCGTGCTGGCTAGCCCAGCTTCTCTGGCAACACCGCTGGTGCCTTAGACACAGGCCAGCTGTAAAGCAGCCTTTTCAGATTACCGCGGTGCCACTCCATCCAAATGCTGGGGCAGCTCAGCAATGTTTGTCTTTGTTAACTACGCCACCGAGACCAGCGGTAATGCAGCTCCAATTCTGCCATGTTTTGCAGCTATTCCCTCGGCGGCACACTAGGATCAGCTGTAGTGCAGTTATTATCAGTGCTACTGCGCTTCTTTGCACACTGCTGCAATGCGTCCACGAGTGCCTGGCTTCATGCAGAGCCACTTAATTCAGCCATTGATGTCTGTCCTGACCTTTCTCAACAGTGGAACAGTGGCATGTGGAGCTGGCTAACCCTAGGGTCGCCCTAGTAAAGCCATCCTTTGGAGCAGCCTTACTTTCTGCTTGTGTGTGTGCTGGCTAGTCTGGTGCAACTGGTGCAGCCGCCACCGCTTAGCTTCTCCCTCATGAGGCATTGTCTGGGGCCTAGGAATTGACCTAGCCACCAATATCGCAGTGAATAACCGTCACATTTAAAATGGCGGCTCGATCCCTGGACAGGGAGGTGGCTGGGGCCTCAGGGATCAGGAAGGCATCCTGCAAATCCCACACATGGAGCAAAGGCAAGAAGCTCTCCAAGCCAGAGCTTAAAGATTTGGACAACAAAGGCCCCTAGAAAAAAAGGTCTCCAAAACTGAACAGAAACAGGCTGAAATGGAGAAACAATCACTCCATAGTGATCATTCTGTTTCCCGGCCTTCCTTACAAGAGCAGTTAGCTACCTCACCACAGGCTTGGCCACCAGAGGGTGCTGGGGAGTTTTCCCCAGCTCCAGACTTGCTGGTGAGCTGGGAACATATTGGAAGCAATTCCTTTGATTGCCAAATTGCAGGAGGGACATCCAGACCCAATCACAGCAGGATTCATGCCCCAGAGGTCTCCCAGGGCACCTCATCAACTGCATCAAGGGCATCAGTGGATCAACTGTCTAATTTGCCCGAAAATATCCAATTCCTGATTGCACAGGCAATTAATAAGGGCATTGCCACGGGCATACAAAGGCAGCGTTCTGAGTCACTGGTCTCGGAGTCAATTTCACTCCACAGCGGGCTTTGCCTTTAGCTAGCCTGACTGATCCCCCACATTACTCGCCTGCTCACTCGACAGTGATGACTTCTTTCTGGGAGATGAGAGCCAGAGAGAATCTGACTTTTCTGATGACAAGGGGGAATCCCGAAACCCCAGCTTTCATGGGGCTTTTCCCTCCAGGGTGGTTCAAATCTTTATTACACAAGGCAGGGACCACTGCCTGCCTAACTGAGGATGAAATAACTACTGAACCACAGGTGCTTCCTCAGAGCCACAGTCACGGCCTATTTTCAGATCTGGTAGCGGAGCAACAATTTATTCTGGCTCCCAAACTCTTTATGGATGTAGTCCAAAAACAATGGGTCAGCCCAGCATCTATTCCCAACCCCAGTGGGAATGACTGATAATACTATGGCATGGTGCCAAAATTTGCTCAGATATTACAGGTCCCGTCAGTAGACAACCCTGTTGCAGCCCTCTTGAGACCTGAAGACAAAAAATTTGAATTATCCTTCAAAATAACTCACCAAGTGGCCACCTGGGCAATTCAAGCTGCTACTTTGGCATCCTTTTTCAATCATACCTCCCTTCTATGGCTCCAACCAATGCAGTCAAGGCTGGCTCCTAATGAGGCACAATTATATCAAGACCTCAACAAAATTACTGCAGCCACTCAGTTCTCAGCTGATGCGACGTTAAACGCTGCCAATATGCCTCTAGAGCTCTGGCGTCCAGAGTAACCTCCAGGAGGCTGATGTGGCTACACCAGTGGCAGGCTGATTTAATAGCAAAATGGAGGCTGGCAGCAGCCCCCTACACAGGGGATATGTTCTTTGGTGAATTTTTTGATCCGCTCCTTATTGAGAACAGGGAGAAAAGAAAGGTCCTACCTTCCTCAGCAAGAAGGGTGGACAGGCAATCCATACCCTTCTATAGGAAACAGTCCTTTTTCCCTCACGCTGCTCCGAGAGCTCAACAGTGGGTGTTAACTCCATTGATTGGCTAGATACTGAGTTTTCTAAATATAAAAGCCCCTCCTCCTGCTGGAGCCTTCCACTTTAATTAACTCAGTGCACTGGCTAGTTAATACCTACTGTTGAGCTCTCATTTATCTCCAAATTTATTTAATTTTCTCCTCCTCCTTCCTAATTTCTACCCTTAAATTTATTCCTTTAATTCTTTAATTCTTTTACTTCTATCCCTTGCCTGTCGCTGCCCCTTTAAACAGCTGATAGTATTTGAGCGATCTCTCGCACGTGGGACTCCCTCTGCAGGGAGATCCCTGCCGCGTGCAGCCTTCCCTTGCTCTCTGAGGCGGCGGCTGCTCTAATCGCCGCGGATCGCCTCCCCGACATCGCCGCGGGCCGCCTCTCAGCTGAGCGGCGCGGCGCAACGAATCTAATAGATTTCGGCAGGGCCGCTTCGTCCTCAGCGGCTCCGGATCCCTGGGCTCATTGCCGCGCACCCTTTTTTGGTGGTGGTGGCCATTTTGGTTTCATTCAACCCTTCGAGAAGATTATATATCAACTGCTGTGAGTGGGGCGTTTGGGGAGGGCGGTTTTAGACACTAACCCTTTGCCCCCCTCCCTCTCGGAGACAACCCCCCCCTTACCTTATTACTCAGATGGATTGCCTGCAGGGCCTCCTTAGAGTCCTGTAGGAATAAAGATACAATTAAAAATTGATTTGAGGTCCCTGGGGTCCTTGGCAACCTATTCAGCCCTTCCAGGAAGCCCTGATTTTTTCTTCCTGGGTCCTTTGGCCTCCTTCTGCTAAGGGGCCTACCCCACTTCCTCAGGCCTCCCTCCATTAATACCATGGCTGGACTTAGTCCCTCTCCCTCCTTGGCATCTACTCCTCCCAGGGAGCTTCAATCACCTTTGGAAATGGAACCTCCAACAAAGAAAGCGCGTTCCTCCTCCCAGACTAAATCCAAAGCCCAGACTTCTAGGGGCTCTTTGTCAGCAGAGAAGGATGCCTTAAGACGCCATCGTGCACTGGATAGAACCTTCTTAAAGGCCCAAAAACAGGCTGAGAAATCCTCTACCTCCAGTAGTAAGAAAACTGCCTCTTCTGTGACCACTGTGGCCCAGGTTCACCAGGCCCCTTCCAGGTCACCCTGTGTTTCTCTAGACCAGGAGGAGATTATGGATGCTACGTCCCCTGAATATATTGCTGACACTGCCAAAAAACAATCAGGATCACATACACGATCCCGTCCTACTGCTACTTTCACCCCTACAGCTGTGGGGCTCTGTCAGCCAGAGGAGGTTCTACCCCAATTACCATCTGCTATGTATGATCTTATATCCAGGTCCATTTCTCAAGGCATTGAGACAGCTTTGGACAGGCGGGGATTTTCAGCTCCTAGGCCGGAATATCCTTCTTCGGCCGAATATGGAGAACGCAGTAGAATCCAAGATCAAAGCATGTCACCAGACGACCTTTCTAGATCTCCCTCCCCTCACAGTGACCTTTTCACTATTGATGAGGAAAATTTCTATGATCCTATCCTTTCTGAGGAGGAGGACTTTCAGCAGAATAGACCACCATCTACTGGACTATTCAAGGTCGAAAACTTCAGGCTTTTGTTACACAAGGCCAAACAAATGGTCAACTTGGGGACCAGCAATACGTCTGATACGGCCATGTCACACATGGACTTTGCTCAGCTTCTGTTTACTGAACCAGTTACGGAACAGGAGGTGGTTCCGGCCCCTAAGATGTTTGTTGACATCATCAAATGTCAGTGGTCTCAGCCAGGTACCATACCTCTACCCAGCAACATTGATAAAAAACTTTACACTGCGGAGAATGATCTGGAGAACCTGCTCAGTCTTCCAGCAGTGGACTCACCCATAGCTTCACTGGCTTCCTCCTCCCTCATTCCATCGGAAGCAGCAGAAGGTCTGAAAGCGGAGGACAAAAAATCAGAACTGTCCTGCCGGAAAACTCACATCGCTTCAGCTTGGGCTATTAAAGTGGCCACAGCGGCGGCCTTTTTCAATAGGGCCTCCCTTCTCTGGCTTCGTCAACTACAAGCTAGAATTCCACAGGAGGATGAATGCCTACTTCAGGACGTCAATAAAATCATTATGGCCACGGAATTTTCAGCAGACGCAACCCTTAATTCAGCTAAGTTTGCGTCACGGGCACTAGCTTCCAATGTCATGACCAGACGCCTCGTATGGCTTCGACATTGGCAATCTGATATGCGGTCCAAGGCCCATTTAGCTGCTTCTTCCTTCCAGGGCAATGATCTATTTGGACCGGCTCTTGATTCTCTCTTGGTGGAAGGTAGAGACAAGAGAAAATACCTACCTTCTCAAAATCGGAGACAGGATAGAAGATCCTTTCCTTCCTACCGTAGATCTTCCTTTTGGACCCGCGACCAGGGGCCCTCTTACTACCCACAACAACGAAGTTATCAACAACCAGAGAGGTTTCAGAACCGATCCTCTTTTCGCGACCGAGGTAGATCAAACTACCAGTACCGCAATTCTCGAGGATCCAGATCCTACCGGAGGATGAGATGACTATCTCAGTCTTTCCATCATAGGTGGTAGCCTTGCCAAGTTCGCCCACCATTGGAGGAACAACACTACCGATGCGTGGGCATTTCAGACCGTCTCTCTCGGACTTTGTATCGAATTCGAATCTTCTCCTCCCCACAGATTCATTCATTGTCCAGTCATTCGCAACCCAGAAAAATTGGCTCTCATGAACAAAGAGATCGCTCACTTACTCAACATTCAGGCCATAGAACCCGTTCCTCTCCATCATCAGGATCAGGGTTCTACTCCACTCTTTTCATAGTTCCCAAAAAATCCGGAGGCCACAGGGCCATTCTGAACCTCAAACAACTGAACCTCTATATCAAATACAGAAGGTTCAAAATGCAATCGCTCAGGAGCATTCTCACCAGCATCAGGCGGGGAGATTTTCTCGCATCAATAGATCTCCATGAAGCATACCTTCACATACCCATCCGCCCGTCTCACAGACGTTTCCTCCAATTCTGTTTCAACGGTCAACATTTCCAGTACCGAGCCCTCCCGTTCGGTCTTTCATTGGCCCCTTGAGTCTTCACGAAGCTCCTTGAGGTGGTGGCGGCACACCTTCGGTCTCTACCTATCAGGACGCAATTCTACCTAGACGACATTCTTCTACAAGCGTCCTCCAGAGAGCAGGCCGGTCGCGATATCACACACACCATCTGTGTACTTCATCAATTCGGATTCTCAGTGAACAAAGAAAAAAGTCATCTCATTCCTTCAATGTCCTTAGAACACCTGGGAGCAATCATCGATACTTTAACCTGCACGGTTTCCCTATCTCCAGACAGGATTACCAATCTACGAACCTCAGTTCAATCAGTCCTGAAACACAATACAGCACAAACCATTCATCTCTCCAAGCTTCTCGGCCAGATGGTTTCCTGTCTCGGCATAGTACCATGGTCTTCCCTCCACTCTCGCAGTCTACAATGGCTCCTTCTCCCAAGCCAAAGGGCGGGAACGAGCAACTCCCGCAGGTGTCTTCATCTACCTCGATCGGTGAGATCATCCCTAAGATGGTGGCTTTCCAGGGCCCTTCTAAGGGGAAGTTTCTTTCTGGAATCATCACGGTCACCACAGATGTGAGTCTCCTCAGCTGGGGAGCCCATGTCAGGAATCACTCAGCACAAGGCCTTTGGTCCCTTCACGAGCACAAGAGGGGCATAAATTGGCTCGAACTACGCGCCGCGAGACTAGCCCTTATCCACTTCAAGGACTACGTCGCAGGACACCATGTCCTTCTAATGACGGACAATGTGACAGCCAAAGCTCACATCAACAGACAGGGAGGCACCAGGTCCAAAGATCTTATGTCAGAGGCCAGTCTTCTGGGGACCTGGGCAGAACACCACCTCCTGTCACTTCAAGCGGAGTACATCGTGGGGAAGGACAACACTCAGGCGGACTGGCTGAGCAGGCGAACTCTGAACGATGGAGAGTGGCAACTGCACCCCTCCATTTTCAGGTCCCTTTCGAAACGCTTCGGTCCCCCTCTGGTGGACCTCTTTGCCAGCCATCTCAACCACCAACTTCCCCACTATTTTACCAGGTTCTCATCTCCAGGAGCGGAGAACACGGATGCCCTCCGCAGCCCTTGGCCAGCGGGCCTGCTCTACGCCTTTCCTCCGATTCCCCTTCTACCAAGGGTTATACGGAAGATAATACAGGAACGGACGGAGATCATTCTAGTGGCTCCCTTTTGGCCCCGGAGAGTATGGTTCGGAGATCTGATGGGGTTGTCAATATCTCCCCCGTGGAGGATTCCCCTGATGGAGTCGTTACTTCAGCAGGGGGACGTTCCTCACCCCGACCCGTCGTGGCTCCATCTAACCATGTGGAGATTGAGAGGCAGTACCTGATGAACGATGATTATCCTGAGAAGGTGACTGAGGTCATTTTGGCATCTCACAGACCCTCTACCACCAGGGTCTATCAGTCGACATGGGCGGCTTTTTGTGCCTGGTGCCGCCCTTACCACATCAATCCATCATCAGCCTCTGCTCAGCAAGCACTTACCTTTCTCAGAGACGGCCTCGACAAAGGGTTAGCAGTCAACACCCTTCGGAGACAGTTGGCTGCCCTAGCCACGATATTGCCGTCTCCAGGCTACCCTTCCATCTCGCACCATCCTAAAGTACGACGCTTCTTTAGAGGAGCTAACAATATGAGGCCGGCGGTAGTCCATCGCTTCCCGTCCTGGGATTTGACGCTAGTGCTCAAAGCTCTGACAGGACCACCCTTTGAACCTCTCCATTCAGTGGGTCTCAAGATTCTCACATTTAAAGTGGCTTTTCTGGTAGCAATTTCATCTGCATGACGCATTTCAGATTTGGGTGCCCTGTCGGTGAGAAAGGATCTTTGTATCTTTCACACAGATCGAGTGGTGCTGAGACTGGACCCGACCTTCCTTCCAAAGGTCAACTCACCTTTCCACAGGGAACAGGAGCTAGTACTCCCATCCTTTTGTGCAAATCCTGTTCACCGATTAGAAAAGCTATGGCATACTTTAGATGTCTGTCGTGCTCTTCGATGGTACATTCGACGCACATCGTCCTTTAGAAAGACAGAGGCACTTTTCTTATCTTTCCAGCCTCGGTCTCTTGGCCGATGGTTGAAGGCATGTATCTCTATGGCCTACAATGCCCACAAGAGACCTAGACCGGGACGCATAATGGCACATTCAACGCGTAGCGCAGCCACCTCTGCAGCTTGGGTGTCTCAAGCCTCGCTTTTGGATATTTGCCGAGTGGCTACCTGGAAGACGCCCTCATCGTTCATCAAGACGTATAAACTTGACCAGTTTGCCTCGGCAGAGGCCGCCTTTGGCAGACGTGTTCTTCAACACGTAGTTTCCCCTGTTTTTTCTTCTAGTCTAGGGGCTTCCGAGCCCTTGTCCCTCCCTAGGGATAGTTAGCTTTGGCATATCCCACTGTTGAGCTCTCGGAGCAGCGTGAGGGAAAAGGATTACGTTGGTCTTACCTGAACGTTGTTTTTCCTCACGCTGCGTAGAGAGCTCAAACCCACCCAGGGCTCGGGTCTGGGGGGTTTTCCTTTCTTTTTCTTTCTGGGGTCTGTTGTTTTTTGTTCCGTTATTATTCTACCTGTTTCCTTTCGTTAATTAAAGTGGAAGGCTCCAGCAGGAGGAGGGGCTTTTATATTTCCAAAACTCAGTATCTAGCCAATCAATGGAGTTAACACCCACCGTTGAGCTCTCGGAGCAGCGTGAGGGAAAAGTTCGGCTTCTCTCTACCATAGCATTCACCATGAGCCCTTCTTGTGCTCGTACACATATTTTTTCCTACAGGTTCTTTGGACTTATCTTGGTGGTGGTGGGTCATGTGACTGAGTGGCATGGACATGAGCGACATTGAGTTGGCCACGCTCACTCATTCACAGGATCCCCCCACCAAGCCATGCCCACAGAACTGGAAGGAAAAGTTTGAATGTCACCACTGAAGAGATGGTAACTCTTTCAAACATAGTAAAATAGGCTTCTATAATATTCTTCATTTGTTAGCTTAGGAAACTTGATATCTTTGGGACAACCTTACCTTTCTATATGTTCTAAAATCCCTAGAAATGAATGAGTTTAAAAAAAAAAAAATACTAGTCATCAACTTACAATCACAATTGTGCCCAAAATTTCTGTTGCTAAGTGAAACATTTGTGAAGTTTGCGCCCATTTTACAACTTTTCTTGCCACAGTTGTTAAGTAAATCAGTGCAATTCTTAAATTAGAAGCACAGTTGTTAAATGAATCCAGCTTCCTCATTGACTTTGCTTGTCAGAAAGTCGCCAAAGGTTTTCACATGACCAAAGGACACTGCCACCATCATAAATATGAACCAGTTGCCAAGCAACTGAATTTTGATCCCATGATCATGGGGATACTGCAATGGTCATAAGTGTGAAAAATGGTCATAAGTCACTTTTATCATTGCTGTTGTAACTTAGAACGGTCACCAAATAAACTGTTGTAAGTCGAGGACTATCGTAATGCCTATCCCTGTTTTACATGAACCTAATTCAATATGGGAGACAAACACAGTCCTATGAACCTTTGTCTCTCTTATATTTCACTGTTCTAATTAGTTCAATAAATTTATGTAGCTGGTTCATTTCTGTTACCAGGAGTGGGGAGAATAAACCTGCTTAAAATAACAAACTATTATACAAAGGAGGCGGAATTCTTTTTTCTCTATCCTTATATGAGTCAGTTCACATAAAGAATAAATCTCAGCCTTGGCTATATATAACTTGAACAAATCTGTGGATTCTGTTTCAGAACATTTGTTAATAGGTTTCCAGACAACTTTTCTTAAAATATATATAAAAAATATATTGCAAACAACATTACTATTGTTGTTTTCTAAAGTGGCAAATGCTGGCCTTATAAATCTCTCCCTCCTCCATTTAATACCCACCAGATGGGTTGGGCTCCAACTCCCAAATTCCTTATGCTGGCTCATATTTGTTGGTTTTCAGATTGGGCAAGATTGCCTAGCAATAGTATTTAAGAATAGGAAAAACACATTTGTCTAATTTTGGTTGTGATTTCTTTGTTTATGACTATTTCTAAATTCAAATAAAAATTTACACTATATGCTACATTACAATGAAATCTACACTGGGTAAACGGCATTATGGAATAAGCCTGATATACCACAACATGCCGGATTACCTGTATTTTAGAACAGATTACTTCATTTTCACTTGAAACTGACCTGCGTATTAACGCATTACTCTAATTACATGATTTGAGACAGAGGAAATGAGTTTTGGCTCTTAGAGGAGGCAATTGCTCGAAGCAAGCTACACTCTTTAAAGTACATCCATGGGTTTTAGTCTGCATAGGATGTGAGGCTTTAGCTTTTACAAATGAAATTCCATTAATAGGTATCAGCCATCACTTTCTTCTTGTGTAAATAAAAACAAACCCACCTGTGGAGTTGAAAGCATATCCAAACTCCAAGAGCACATTTTGCCATCTGTAGAAACGGTAATGAGATTGTGAGCATTCTGTGTTCCAACGACATTTACACAGTAGACTGGGTGCTGAAAACATACAAAATACCAAAAAATATCTGAAGGTGCAGATTAAGTGTTTTATTAACTATTCAGAGGTTATGTGCAATGGAAACTGGATGGTCATTCAAGACTTGAGTCTTTTCCTTTTGCCAAAATATGATTATCCTGTAAGATATTCAAAAGTTTCCTGTCTCTCTTGTTATGCTGTCATACTTATAAATAAAATGATTATTACTGTGAAAATACAGCCTTGCATAGAAGCATAGATTATATAAGTAGTCCTTGACCTACAACCACAATTGAGCCCAAAATTTCTGTTGCTAAGTGAGACATTTATTAAATGAGTTTTGCCTTATTTTACAACCTTCTTTGCTATGGTTGTTCAGTGAATTACTTCAATTAAGTTAGTAACATGGTTGTTAAGTGAATCTGGTTTCCCCATTGACTTTGCTTGTCAAAAAGTCACAAAAGGTGACCACATGATTCCAGGAAGTCACAAAAGGTGACCACATGATTCCAGGACCCTGCAACAGTTATAAATATGACTCAGTTGCCAAGCATCTGATCATGGGGATGCCACAGTAGTCTTAAGTGTGAAAAATTGTCATAAGTCACCTTTTTCAGTACTGTTGTAACTTTAAGCAGTCACTAAATTAACTGTTGTAAGTCAAGGACTACCTGTACTTACAAGTATATATTAGCATGTCTATGGAGATTCTCAGTCATCCAGGTCATAGTTGTCCCAAAGGTTCTTTTCTTTTTCTTTTTTTTTTTCAAGAGGCTGAAGAAGTTTCTTGGAATGAGAAGCAAAACATCTTCAAAGAAAAACCAGAAAGTCCAGTTGCCTCTTGAAGGTAAAAAAAACACCTTTGGGACATACAGTATATGTTAGCATGTGGATGATATTTGAAAAGCTTCAATGTGGAAAAAAAACAAGAGAAAAGGGAGGGAGGGAGGGAGGACCGGCCTCTGGCTTGTTTAAAATATGTTCAACTAGTTCAGCAGTAAAAGAATATTAACAAGCTTTTCACTCACGGATTTATTTATGTTCTAATATTCATTGAAATTAATCTGAAGTAACTGTTCCAATTTATCATTTTCTAGGTGTATAAGGACTAATGGGAACAGCTGGGACTCAATACTTTAACTAACGTCTGTTACTGAAGTGGAGGAACAGAGATTCATGATCAAGAAATGCCAAGTCTGTCCAACCACAGAATCAGATAAAGACATCTTCAGATGGCAGGAGAGTAATATCATTTTATGCAGAAGCAACATACAAGACAATTTTCATTGGTCACTGACTCTAATGATGTCTTTTCTATTGCATTCATAACATTTTTATTTCTATCGAAACTACCTTTCTATTCATAAAGTATCTTTTTTTTCATCCTCATTTTTCCAACAGTCCTTTCCTTATGTGCATTTTTGTCAGTCCAGGCTCTTTCATTTCAACTTTCCACAAAGCCTTATTTGCATTAATTCCATTAATCCGACAACACTTTTATGGCACTTGGAAGAGAATTTTTTACTTTCTTCTGAGTAGTTTCCATGCTTTTTTTTTCATAAGTACCCTCTACATTTATTTTGTTCAGCAAGTATCTTCTAATACCATTTTTATAGAACTCATACTTTCTGTAATTGTTCTACTTTCGCTATTGTTTATTTCACTTTACTTTTGTTCCATCCATCTTTCCTCCAGAGCCATTCTTACTACCACCAAAAAATAGTCTGTTCACATTTCAGAATCTCTCATCACCTGATGTAACCTTTATTATATTCCGTCCTCTGCCATCCATACACATGAATAAACTTACATTTATAACACATATTCAAAACATATCTTTTCCTTTAAAAAGGATTGTCATGTTCTTGGTTTGAGCTCCGAGCTTGGCGATTTTGTTGCAAATGTTTCGTACCCATTTGAGACATCTTCTGTGTGCTTTGGATTGTGTTTGTCTGGGGGAGCACTGGCCTTTAAATACTTTTCTGAGACCTGGTCTGATTTTGGGTTATGTGATTGACTGGCTGTAGTTGCTGAGTCATAGTCCTTGGTTGTAAATTGTGTCCTTGTGTTGTTGTTAGGATGTCTTCTGATGATGTCATGGTCTAGTTTTGAGTTGATTTGATTGGCTGCATGTGATGTGGCCCAATTTCTTCTGATCTGAGGTAACACAAGAAATAGGACCACATTGCATGCAGCTGATCAAATCAACCCAAAACTAGACCGTGACATCATCAGAAAACATCCAAACAACAACACCAGCACCAATTTATATTACACAGATGGTACTTAAAACCAAGGACTATGACTCAGCAACTGCAGCCAGCCAATCACATAACCTGAAATCAGACTAGGACTCAGAAAGGTATTTAAAGACCAGTGCTTCCCCAGACAAGCACAATCAGAAGCACACAGAAGATGTAGAGAATAGAGAATAGAATTCTTTATTGGCCAAGTGTGATTGGACACACAAGGAATTTGTCTTGGTGCATATGCTCTCG
>JANHFM010002199.1:86731-96808 GCA_032468115.1 Grayia smithii
TTTCTTTCTTTCTTTCTTTCTTTCTTTCTTTCTTTCTTTCTTTCTTTCTTTCTTTCTTTCTTTCTTTCTTTCTTTGAATTTTTATGCCGCCCAACTCCCGAAGGTCTCCGGGTCGCTCACAACAAAAGTATAACCACAATACGTCACAATAAAAATATAACATCAATACATTATAAAAATTTTAAACGGGTTAAAACAATAAAACCATAGAAACATTCATATCTTGTCTGGGGCCAGATCTCGCTGGAGCACAATAGTGAGATCAATGGCCCCATGCCTGCTGGAAAAGCCAAGTTTTAACAGCTTTGCAGAAGGCCAGTAGGAGGCAGTCCGGACCTCAGGAGGTAGTTGGTTCCAGAGAGCTGGGGCAGCCACAGAGAAGGCCCTTTCCTGCGGGCCCACCAGCCGACATTGTTTAGCTGACGGAACCCGGAGACCGATCCTGTGGGATCTTACTGGTCACAGGGAGACGCAGGGTAGGAGACGATTTTGGAGGTAACCTGAGCCATGAGTCCCGAGTCCTATTTTCCTTGGTAAGTAGAGTCTATCAATATTGCTGAGTGCATGAAGCACATGGTTGTCATGAATTGATCTTCCTATCCAGGGCTTTTAATTCTGCTTGAGTTTAGTCCGCTATTCCAGTTGGGTATTTAATGATTGGCATTGCCCAGGTATAATTTGGTATTACTTCCACTGAGTTTAGACTTTAAGATCTTCTTCACTCTCTTGATGTGGTCATTTCTAACCTTTTTCTTGAGTTCAGTGTGCTTGGTGTTGTCTGATGGGTTGCATTAGCAGTTGCCTGGTGCTGCCCATTTTTCTGGAACTTTCATTATCAGGTAGGTTTTTTCAGATGTTAGCTGCTCTTCACTTTCACCTCCTTACAGTATGGGTTTTTTAAAATAAAGTTTTATTAATTTTCTGCTATTACCCTGTTTCCCCCAAAATAAGACATCTCCTGATAATAAATCCAATCGGGCTCTTGAGTGCATGGCAATAAGGCCAAGCGCTTATTTCAGGGTTCAAAAAAATATAAGACAAGTTCTTATTTTCGGGAAACACTGTACAATTAATTAGTGCTTAATAAACATCATGTTGTCTGAGTTATTTTGTTTGCTTAACAATACAAATTATATTCCTAATCTTTATTCCTAATCTAATTCCATGTTTAATAGTATTCTGTATCTACTTTCTGTTTAATCTTCAATATATGTCTGTCCATTCCTGCACAGTCCAATATCTTCTTAATTATCTCTTCATCTAGTGGTATTTCTTCATTTTTCAAATATAATCCTTCTTGCTGTTAATACATGCAATATTAAATATACACTTTATTTATCAAATTTTCTGGTACTATACCTAATAAAAAAAGTTCAGGTGTAAAATCTACATGTTCTCCTGACATCTTTTCTAGCCACATATATATTTTTACCCAAATTTTTTTTGCTTTAGCACAAGTCAACCACAGATGACAGTATGTGCCAGATTTTTGGTTAGATTTCCAACATTTGCTAGACATATTTTTGAACATTTTGGCTAACCTAGCAGAGGGCAAATGCCATCTATAAAATATTTTATGTAAGTTTTCTTTATAAGAAGTTGTCAATGATAATTTCTGATATCTTTCCCATATATTGTGCCATTTCTCTAATTCTATATTATATCCAAAGTTTTTTGTCCACAGTATTGTTTCTTTTACTTGTTCATCTTCCATTTTCAAATTTATTAGAAAGTTATATAGTTTCTTAATCAGGTTTTCATTGGAGTTCAACAATATCTTTATCATATCTAGATTGTATTTGCAGTTGAGGCCACCATGATAATTCAATACCCTGGTCTTCAAGCTCTTGTTTAGATTTTAATTTCCCTTCAGTATTCAACCCAAAACTATGCAGTGAATTGGTTGCTTTTTCAAAGCTCTTTGTTGTGACCACATTATGCCCTGCCGATTCAGACCTCACTGACCTAGGAGAAAATATCCTGTGGGTTTCCTCTTTTAGAGTAACAAATCTGGCAGCCAATAATAATGACTGATTTTCATACAGGTCTTTTTAAAAAAAAAATATTTTGAGAAATTATGCCAGAAATCCTGTGTATCTGAGGGACCAGAGTTAAGGATAAACAAAGCTGGATGGATGAAAGTTTATTTCTATTAACCATTGGACATTATAGACATGATTCAAGCAAAACAGGTAACAAATGGCTCTCCATTTCTGCTGATTTCAGGCTTGTTTAAAACTAAAAAAAAAGAGGACACAACCATTTCCCTGTTTTAAGCTGACAGGCCACTTTTGTGTTTTGATTTGGTGCTGGTAACTAGTGCTTACACAACAAACATTTACTTGAATAGCACAGAAAAAATATAGAAAAAGACAACATCCTGATGGGGTTTTTGTGAAACACAAGGCAACATTCAGCTTTTGACAGAGCTGGCCCACCAAAGCTTAAGGGCCTAACCTTTGCTTTCTGGGGGATTTCTAATCTCCATGGATTACAAAACAACAGACATTTTAGATGCCACTTTTCAGTGAGAAAAATAAACTTTCCAGCTCAGCCCCTGGCTAATGCTCAAAGCGCCATTGGGTCTCATTTCCTGCAGTAAAGATCCTTTTTTGTGACCGGGGGTGTAGTTTATTGTGGCTCTCCTCAGAGGGGAAGATTCGTCTCCTGCTTGGATAGGCCTGCTCGACTGCAACCTTTCAGGCTTCTGCACTCTAAAGAGGTGTGGAGTGATGAAAGAATGCTTCTTCAAATGCTCAGCAAAGCTGGCTGAGGAACTCTGGGAGCTGAAGTCCACAAGTCTTAAAGTTGCCAAGGTTGGAGACCCCTGCACCACAGACTTTGCAAGGTCCCCTGCGTAACTGCGTTTGTTTTCATTCTTGAGGAAGTGGGAGACAACTCACACACATCTCAATGAGCCCAGAATTATGACTGGTGGAAAGGAGTCCGACAAAGGGCTTCCCGGTGAGCATTGTGTGATGAAATGGGTATCACAGGCTTAGATGATGACATCTAAGGAGGCACCTGCAATTTGACAGAAGGTTCCATCCTGATGTGTCATCTGCTCTCCAAGCAAAAATGGCTTCCTTTTCATTCTTAAACTCTGGTTCTTGTCTTGCTTTTTGGAGCAGTAAACAAATTTGTTTAAGCTCTGTAAACCTTCATGCTTCCTAGTCATTCTAGTTTTGATAAGTTTATCCAAGAATTCCTCATATGATTTGACTCAGTTTGGATTTCCCCCGACTCCAACCCATTCCTGCTACATTTGCAGAGTAGGTCATTTGACATTCTTACGATTTTCTCTTGCTATGTGGTTCAAGTGGTTTAGAAACTGCTTTAGTCACCTGGGACAATTAATGGTTTAAAACTGTTGGTGGAAATTGTACACAGCTGTAGATACCACAGTGGTGGTGGAAATCCTCTGTACCCAAAGGGAGTTTATACTAAGTGGCAAACTGTCATTAGCAGTATGGACCAAGGCCCTCATCCTTGGTGTTATTTCTATTTTGAAGAAAGATGCAGAGGTTGATTGGCCTCATACAAGAGTGGGGTTAATGATGGGGCAGTAAGTTGGGTGAAGCTCCTAACCCAGTTAGGTGAGAAGTAGGTGTAAACCAAACCAATGTTTGCCACTCAGTGAGATTTTGCAAACTCCACACACCCATATCTGTCTGTCGTGAGACAGCACCTGTGCCTTCTGAGGGGGAGAACCGGACATGTGGGGAGGCTGACCGGCCCTCCATTACAGAGGATCCTGCCTTCTCTTCTCTCCCCTCCCAGGCTTCATCTGTGAGCGTGACCGCCTCTCCTTTGGCTTCTGCCAGACCCTGCTGTGGCTGGGAAGGTGCCACCTCCCCGCAGTCAGTGTCCAGTGCTGCCAGACCTGCCACCCACATGGCCTGCTCCATCGGGATCGTGGTGATGAGCGCTCCTCCCGCAAGTGAACGCCTCTGTGCCTGGGAATCTCTGGTGGGTGAGAGCTGGAGAAGACCCACTTCAGCCAGCCAGCTCTTCCATCCGCTCAGAAGCCAACCAATATTTTCTGCCTGGTGTGGTGCTCAATCCCGTGGCTGAGCTGCGCTCGAGGCAGCCGAAGAGAAGCCTTGTACCCACAGCGCAGGAGGGAGCTGGCGGGGGCGAATGCCGTCTGGCCCCAGCAAAGCAGCCACCTCAGAAATCCCTCTGGTCTACAGTTGGTCATAGTCACTCAGTGTTGGCAGGCCAGCACAAAACTCCTGAGGAGTGATTTTTAAAAAAAGAATAAAACCAACTATTTTTATATTTTATGCAAATGAGCATGTAGCATTCCACAGAATGTAATTTGATCAGTTGGTTGTGTTATAACTACAAAGGTTTTTCTTGCTATAGGTGTCAGGAGCTTCAGACAGTGAAGTTAAGTATCACGGTCTGACTGTGCATGCATGCACAGAGGCACGCATACACACACACACACACACGGTGCTACTGCTCGAGACGGTCAGGTGTTTCTACTCTGCCCAGCTTTGGGCAGGTTAGTAGCTCCTCCTGCAGGGCTGCCAGTCCTGTGCCAACCTGCTCTGCCATCTGAGCCACCTGAGAGTTGCAAGCCAAAAGGATATCTGTAGCTGGTGCAGGACAGAAGCCAACCTGCCCAAGATTGCCCAGGTGAGGGACTAAATGGAAACTTGTCTGACTACGCAACTGTTCTGCCTCCTTTTGTTGCACAGCCAGGTCTTCCAGAAGCATTATTCCGTTTCCTTTGTGAACTAAGAACGCTTGATACCAGATCTACATTTTCTGCATTTGTAACTTACATTGTTAGTCAAACTGGCAAAAATACACCTGACTCAAGATTGTGTGTTTGCTTTCTTACCTACACCTTGAAATTGGAGAAATGGTGCAGAAGTTCCATTAAGTTGTGCTCAAAAAAAGTTGTAAGCCGCCCTGAGTCTCCGGAGAAGGGCGGGGGTATAAATGGAATTAAAAAAAAAAAATTATCAATCCTATTTCTGTCCTCATTACTTTAGCAATCCTTCATGGAGCAAAACCTTTGCACTGATATTTATCATTTGGGTAATTAGAAATTCATTACAATTCCAAATTGCATATGCTAAATTAGCATGATGTTTTTCAGATAAACAGACAATTGGATTTGTACTGTAAGAATGTACAAAAAAGTATTGCATATATTTTGAAAATGTAAAAATTATGTGTAGTTTGAAATATAATCCAGAATTCAGAAAAGTGTTTTGTGTTTTGAAATACAAAAAGATCCTGAAAGCTCTTATTTGACAGACTGTTTTATTCCAGATTTTTTCTAATCTTATTGTTTTAATTTAGACATCCCAGATCTATGATATTTACAGAAATACTCAGTAGGCACGAATAAATTACCTAGTAGCATAGTGTTGCTAAACTAAATTATTTACAAAGTCTCTTTGATACAGTGTTTTTTTTTTAATTAATTGCACAATCCCTTGAGGAATATATATTTTGTGTGGGTAGATTTTCTTCATTTTTTTTTCTCATGATTAATCCATAGTGAAACAGCTGCTTACCATGTTTTTGCATAATGCAGGAACAGTTAATTCAGTTCTAAGTCCAAATGCCAACAGTTTTACTTATAAAAATAAGACACAAAAACTGAGGCTACATCACTTCAGAAGTAAGGTAGGTTATTTCTATAAATTTTGCATACACTTTTTTATTGAAAAAATATTTTATATTTTTATAAATATATAAAAATAATTTTTAATTTTTATAAATTAAAAAAAAATATTGAACGGCGCAATGGCCTAGAGATGAAGACACTTGCCTCCCATTGGAACGTTGAGAGTTGAATCCTGGGCAGGGACAGATGTTTGTCTATCAGGGTGCAAGATGAAAATACCTGCTGTGAGCTCCACATAGGTGTCAGGAAGGGCATATGGGCAGTAAACGCTCAGCTCCATTCAGTTGCCCTGACTCCACTCCGAAGCAAGGGATTACAGGGTCATAAAAAGAAAAGAAAAAAATATATTTTATATCCCACCATTTATTTATCCACCAAAAATCAAGGCTTTTAAAACGATTTCCCTTCTTTTTAACCCCACAACCTCTACTCCTAGTCCCACTTTAGGCATGAAAACTGCTTGGGTGTCTGTGGGCCAGTCAGTCACTCATTCTCAACCCCACTGACCTCATAGGATTGTTATTGGAAAAATAAGAGGAGAAAGGAGGATTAGGTATATTTGCTGCTTTGACTTGCATATGAAAAAAAAGGTGGAATAAAATCTAAAAAAAATCCTTGTATGAAGCAAGTTCATTGGGTACAAAGTTGTCTACTAAGTGTCTTCCCAGAATTAATCCAACAATTTAACCATCATAACCACTAATGCTAAATCTCAGTATGAATTCAAAGGTATCTGCAGCAAATTGAGATTTCTTCAAAATAATTTCATTTAAATGTAAACATCATGATGTACTTTACATTCTTGGGTCCTGGCATCTAACACAAGCATAGGAGTTTTTATGAGATGGTACGTGTTATACTTGCTACTTATGAGCAGATTTCGTATAGATACAGAGTTTGTATGGACATGCATAATGAAATATGAGACTCGTTTATACAAAATACATAAGTTTTTTGGAAAAACATGATAGTTAATATAAGTGTATTAGAAATAAATTGATATCTACTTAATGTTTGCATTAGATAATATATAGAACTATATTTATAACTGTTAACTGTTGTAACCACATATTATATCCTCTCTGTGGTATTTTTTCACTTATTTTTAAGCACTTCTTATGCATGTCGATCAAAAGTTCAGCAGTTTGAATCCCTAGAGCCGCCCCGAGTCCTTCGGGAGAGGGAGCGGCATATAAATGCGACAAATAAATAAATAAATAATGGGGTGAGCTCCCGTTACTTGTCCCAGCTTCTGCCAACCGAGCAGTTTGAAAGCACATAAAAAATGCAAGTAGAAAAAGTGGAAAGGTAACAGCTTTCCATGTGCCTTTGGCGTTTAGTCATGCCAGCCACATGACCATGGAGATGTCTTCGGAGAGCGCTGGCTCTTTGGCTTTGAAACAGAGATGAGCACCGCCCCCTAGAGTCGGGAATGACTAGCACATATGTGCAAGGGGAACCTTTACCTTTATCTATCTATCTATCTATCTATCTATCTATCTATCTATCTATCTATCTATCTATCTATTATCTATCCATCTCTATCATCTTTATATATCATTCTCTCTGTCTGTCATCTATCATTTTGTCTATCCATCCGTCCATCTGTCCATTCCACCTATCCCTCTATCTGCCCATCTGTGCATCTATCCACCATCCAATTCATTCCGCTGCCCATTTCACCAGCATGAGGCTCTAGGTGGAGGGCATGAAAGCCCCCAATTCAAACAATTAAGATCCACCACGGAAAAACAATCCAGCCCAGATATCAACCAGTGGGCCATTTTCTTTCCCTTGGCACATTTCAGACCTGGCAGCTGCCCTCTGGATCCTTGACCCTCCTTTGTTTTTTCTACCCAGTCCAGATTTAATTTAGCTTCGCTGTGGGAAACGGGGAAGCAAAGCTCTCACTTATACGATGCTCGGGTTCTAAAATCCGCACCCTGTTTCCCTCCTGAGCCTGCAGGAGTACGTGTGCTTGAATGCTGAGTGTGCAAACGCAGGAAAGAAACCCCTGGAGAGGAGTGGGGGAAGGGGGGCTTTTCCCAGCGTGCCTTGGTCGCCTCTCCAAGCCCATCCAGAGTGACCGTGGAGTGCAAATGAGGAGGACCCAAATAAAATGCACATCGATCAAAGAAAGAAAACACTTGGCTCGCCCCGATGGAGTCACTCTTCTCGTGGGCCTCTCTCAGCTCTCCACCTCCTTCTCCTCCCCCCCTCCAAAAAAAACCCCCTTCTTTCAATTGTATTATGGGTTTATGTCAAGGTATGTTAGATGTTAAATTAAACGTCAAGCCGCTTTACGTGTTTGCCCGCTCGGGCTGCAGAAAATGAGTTGCTGAGCTTGGAAAAGATCCAGTCGCTTAACTCATCGCACCAAACGGTGGAGTGTGACAAGGGAGGCTCCTGAATCACTCCCTCTCTAGACTCCCAGAGCTGTGTGAAGCCAAGATAAATGGGTTTTTAATGGTAAATGTTATTGTCGGAGTGAAGGCAGAACAGGGAGCTCCCATCTACCCCCGTTACGGTTTTCTTGAGATAGCACCGTGGGACCCCATGCGGTTAAAAACCTGCCCAGGGGTGTGGGGGGGGGGGCGGCGGCATGGGACATATCAACTGGGTATCACCAATAACCCATCCGGAGCATGGAGATCCTGCTGGGCTTAGCGGCTTAATCGGATTACAGTCTCCAAGTTCGGTTAGAGAAATGATAGCTGAGAGATGGTGAGTTCTAGTCCTGCCTTAGGCACAAAAGCTGGCTGGGTGACTTTGGGCCAATCTCCAGCAGATGGTGAGTTCTAGTCCCGTCTTAGGCACGAAAGCCAGCTGCGTGACTTTGGGCCAATTACCAGGAGATGGTGAGTTCTAGTCCTGCTTTAGGCACGAAAACCGGCTGGGTGACTTTGGGCCTATCACTAGGAGAGGGTGAATTCTAGTCTCACCTTAGGCATGAAAAAGGTGACTTATCATTGCTTTTGACAGAAAATTCATAAAACTCACTTAACAAATGTTTCACTTAGCAACAAAGATTTTGGGCTCAATTGTGCTCATAACCCAAGGACTACCTATATAAGATAGGTGGACCTCCGCTCCCAGAATTCTTCAGCCAGGCAGAATTCTGGGAGTTGAAGTCCGCTCATCTTAAAGTTGCCAAGGTTGGGATACCCTTCTCGGAGTGGTTTTATCATTGTTTAGAGTTTTGAGGTTCTACACTGATGTGTTTCATCACCTCCATATAGAAAATTTGACTTTTGCTTTCAGCAATAATGAACAAAGCCAGCTGGAACAGTAGCAAGGACAGACTTCTATTTAGACCCCATCCCAAGCCAGCAAACTTACCCAAAATGTGGTTTATTCAAACCATATTTAAACCAGGGGTGAATTCCAGTAGGTTCTGACAGGTTCTGGAGAACCGGTAGCAGAAATTATGAGCAGTTCAGAGAATCGGTAGCGGAAATTTTGAGTAGCTCGGAGAACCGGCAAATACCACCTCTGGCTGGTCCCAGAGTGGAGTGGGAATGGAGATTTTGCAATATCCTTTCCCCCAGGAGTGGGGAGGGAATGGAAGTTTTGCAGTATCCTTCCCCTGGAGCGAGGTGGGAATGGAGATTTTGCCGTATCTTTCTCCAAGGAGTGGGGTGGGAATGGAGTTTTTGCAGTGTCCTCCCCCCAGGAGTGGGGTGGGAATGGACATTTTGCAGTATCCTTCCCTCAGGAGTGGGGTGGGAATGGACATTTTGCAGTATCCTTCCCCTGCCATGTCCACCAAGCCACGCCCACAGAACCAGTAGTAAAAAAAATTGGATTTCACCCCTGATCAGAGGCCACCATTTTTCGAGCTGTTTCACTACAGTAAATTTCTTTTCTTCAACCTAATCCCGTTTATAAAAAACAAAACAAAACCTTTTTCCCCCTGCTTTCTAGCCTGCTGCCTTAACCGCTAAGACAAAACTGGCTCTAATTATTTAGTATATGCCAATATACTGAATTTCCATCGTATCCTATTGGTTTGTGTGGATTGGCTATAAATCCAATCCAGCGACAGCAGCCTAAAATTGAATTTTATAACCCTGTTCAAAGTGAAATTAATGTACCTCAAGAAATAAAACCTCTTCTGAATTATTAGATTTAAGAGCAAAAAGACTTCCTTTAAGGATATCTTGTTATTCCCCCATATAGACAATAGCAAATTAAGGCCCCAGGCTTATTTTTAATTGCAATTTCTGGACAGCAAAGCTGTCCACCTTACATCCTGAATCCATTTCCTGTTTACTTTAAATAATTTCGCATCTGCATCATGAAAAAAAATCACGTCACCCTGGGAAGTCAGCCTATACTTCCTTCCACAGAAATTGTCAGCTGTTGCAATTTCAGGGGGAAAAAAAACCCCCACGCTTCATATTTCGCCCTAAATAACACCGAATTTA
>JANHFM010002203.1:23291-42768 GCA_032468115.1 Grayia smithii
GCAGGTTGGTAGCAATTGTTTTTTCTGCAGTTCTAATTATCCGTTGAAGTCTGTGTCTGTCTTGTTTGGTTGCAGAGCCAAACCAGATAGTTATAGAGGTGCAGATGACAGACTCAATAATTCCTGTGTAGAACTAAAACAGCAGTTCCTCTGAGTTGGCGCAGAAAGAACATTCTTTGTTGTGCTTTTTTGATGATATTTTTGATGATAGGTGTCCATTTTAAGTCTTGAGATATGATAGAATTTAGAAACTTGAAGGTCTCTACTGTTGATACTGTGTTGTCTAGTATTGTAAGAGGTAGTAGTATAGGCGGGTTTCTCCTAAAATCCATCACCATTTCTATGGTTTTGAGTGTGTTTAGTTCAAGATTGTTCCGGTCGCACTACAATGCTAGTTGTTCAACCCCCCCATCTGTATGTAGATTCATTGTTGTCTCAAATGAGACTAATCACTGTTGTATCATTTGCAAATTTCAGTACCTTAACCGAGGGACCTTTTGAGATGCAGCCTTTGGTATGTAGAGAGAAGAGAAGTGAAGAGAGCATACAAGCTTGTGGGGGACCTATGCTAATTGTACAGGTATCTGATATGATTTTGCCTAGTTCACCTGCTGCTTCCTGTCTGTTAGGAAGCTTATGATCCATTTACAAATGTGGTCAGGTATAGCTAGCTGATTTAGTTTAGTTAGAAGAATATCTGTAATGATGGTATTGAATGTTGAGTTGAAGTCTACAAACAGGACCCTTGCATAGGTCCTTGGAGATTCAAGATGTTGTAGGATGTAGTGCAGAACCATATTAACAGCATCATTTGTCAATTATTTGCTCAGTAGGCAAATTGCAAGGGGACTAACAGCGGATCCGTGATGGTTTTCAGGTGGGCCAGCACTAACCTTTCAAAGATTTTCATAAGTATGGATGTCAGAGCAACCATTAGAGCAAGTCATTTGGTTCCTTGATGTAGGTTTTAATTGGCACTGGGATGATATAGAGCATTTGAAGCAAGAAGGAACATCCTATTTAGTGATTTATTAAAGATGCGGACCAGTTGGTCAGCACAAGCTTTTAAGCAAGAAGGAATTATCTTGTCTAGGCCTGGTGCTTTTCCTAGCTTTTGTGTGTGAAATAGACCTTGCACCTCATTTTCTGTAATCACCAGAGGTGGTGGGTCCAATGGGATGGGGTCAGTTGTAGGAGGCTTGGCTGTTTTTGGTGTGTCCAAGAAGGGGATTTTGGAGATAGGTGGCAGTAGTTTTCTCTCAAACCTACAGTAAAACACATTCAGGTCATCTGCCAGTTGTTGATTTCCTTCTGCATGGGAAGGAGACCAGTGTAACCAGTGATATTTTTAAGAGTTTTCCACATGTTTGCTGGTTCATTTGTTGAGAACTGATTGCTTAGCTTTTCAGAGTAGCTTCTTTTTGCTGCTCTGATCTCTAGCCTGATTGTACAGCATTCTATCGCCTTTTCTGTAGGCTTCCTCTTTGGTACGCCATAGCTGCTTAAGTTTAGCTGTGAACCAAGGTTTGTTGTTACTGTATATTCGCATAGGTCTTCACAAAAACTGATATAGGACGTTACAGTATCTGTGAGTTCATCCATGTATCAATTAGTATCAGATGAGCAAAACCATTGCCAGGAGCAACTATGAGTGGGATCAAGAATATTTAGATATGGTTGCTCAGTGTGCTGAGTTCCTAGAACAGTGTTTCTCAACCTTGACAATTTTAAGATAGGTGGACTTCAACTCCCAGAATTCCCCAGCCAGCCTTTCATGTCTTCCTATTGGTTAATATTATGTCAATTGGATCCATCCAGAAAGAGTACACAAGGGTTCCTTGTGCATGAAAATTTTCAGGGCCTCAGTATACTCTATCTTAATCCCTTGAATCTGTTCTTGGCACTACTTCAGCTTCCTGATACTGAGAGTTGTCTGTACAACTTCACATCCACTTCTAAAAAATAAAGGAATTCAAATAGACTCTTGTCTTTTTTGTTAGCCACTGAACTATAGAATAGTATTGCTGACTTGGTAGAGCGGAAGAGAGAAGAGATGTGTGTGTGTGTGTGTGTGTATGCGCACAAACGTAGCTACTTGCATACATATGTGCATTGTGAGGGGTATGTGAGAGGTATTGTGCAGAGATTTACAAGGCTCAGTAATATTTGCCTGCCCCAAATTATTTTCATCAGATAGTTTAGCACTAAATGTTTTAGACACAATCAGACCCACATGTTTGTCCTAAATGTTATCTCTTGCAGCCATGTGGACAGTGACCTATCATGGTTTTCCTCTTGAAATGCAATGTTTCTTCGATAAGTGGAGTGAATGTCCGGACATCTGTGGGTTACATGTATGTTCCAAAGGAAATGGAAAAGTGCTGGTCAGAGAAACTTTGCTGGCTCCGTATTCCTCTGTAGTTTTTTGAAAATGGTTTACAAGTTAGGTCCAACTTGCAAGGTTCTCCAAATATTTTAATGTCGTCGTCATCATCATCTCAGAGTTTATGGATGAATATAGTGTCTATTTGCCCCTTTTAATCTGGCAAAATTAATTATTTGGCAGCATTGTATATTTGGTGTTTTCCCCTCCTCCCCAAGATTTGTAGGAGTTACTCATGGCCATTTTAGGAGCATTGTGTATTTGAACCCTTTTAATTGTTAAAAAGAAAGGGAATAGGGCTAAATGAGAACATGACAACACTAACAATCTTTCTCTATTGTGATAAACCTATTTGTTTTCAGCTGTACAATTGGGACATTAAGCATTCAAAGATACTGGTCTTGACATGATCGATTTGTATGATTTCCAAAAACAAGTTTGTGTCAAGCCTTCAGATAGATTCTCATCCATACACAAAAATAAATATTTAAACAATTTAAATATTTTAAAGCTCTGCTGGCTGGGGAGTTCTGGGAACTGAAGTCCACACATCTTCCAGTGGCCAAGGTTCAGAAACACTGATTTAGATGATCATGTCAGTAAAGAGTTGGATACTCATTTATGAACAATATCAGTCCTCTGAATATAAATTCTTAATCCACAGTACTGCTTATTGAGCACTTTAATAATGTCAATATAACATGAGCTAACCTTTGTGTTTTCTCAAACATATGTCCCAAAAGGTAAATGGTGTTATTCCAAGATAACTAGATACAGGATTGGAGGCATAAGACTGATTAACTTCCCTTAGTCAAATTTACTAGGGACTAAGATAATTATATGTTATCAAGTCAATATGACTTTTTTGAGACCACATAGACCTTCTGCACAATTTCTTGATTCCCAGTCTGCCCCTTCAGGTTTTCCAAAGGTTTACCCATTGCCACTATAATCAAGTTCATCCTATTCTCTTTCCCTTCACATTTCCTACAGTAGCTATATGGACTTCACAAGGGAGCTAAAATTGTACATAATATGTTCAAAAGATTATAATTTCAGCCAGATCATTTGGGCCTTAACTGAGATCTATAGAATGATTTGTTTTATGATCCATTTATTCATTTTATTTCTATTTATGGTATCATCAAGTTTCTCTCCACCACCAACATACAAAAGAATCAATCTTTTTTCTATTGGGTTTCTTTAATGTTCAAATTTGTTTTCTGTAGGGTTTTATGGGGAAAAATAATTGTCAGGCCTATCCTGATCTTTGTGTGTGTGTGTGTGTGTGTGTGTACGCGCACGTGCTCACACAAACACACAAAGATCAGAATATATCCTTCTATGACTTGATGAACTTGACTTCACCTTGATGAAGTGAAGGAGCTTGTGTGGGCTATGTCATCAGACATGTATGCAGGCGCCCCTGACATGAATGAGGTTAAGCTGGTCAAGCCCACCCTGGCCCCCCAAGGCCAAACACAACCCTGATGCAGCCCTCAATAAAATCGAGTTTGATACCCTGCTGTAGGCCATTGTATCATTCTTCAGATTGCTGCCTCTTACTGATTCCTCTTCTATTATTTGCCATATTATTGTAGATATTCCATTCATTCCTACAGACTTGGTAATCCCAGAGGGCTGATTTAATTTCATTTTCTAGTACAAGAGTTTCTTTTAACTATGGAACATCTTTCTTGGAACTTTTTGAATCTGTTGTTATCTATCCACTGGGATCTTTTACCTACCAATCTGAAATTGGAACCTCCTTCTGAGTTCAGACATTTTTTGGAAGAATGTACTTGTTGCTACACATTAGTTTCTATCTTTGATGCCTTTACAGAAATTGCCTCTTTTAGCAGCTCTCTGATGTCTGTGTTAAATTCCTTTGTCTTTCTTGGCTTTTAGCTTCTCTTATATTGGCAATGTCCACTATTTATTCTGACATCCAGTTTGAGTCCTTCTGTTTGATTTTTTTCCGGGTCTTTGACAGTCTCTTTTCATATTTATCCTCAACAGCATCTTTAATTTCATTGTACTGGTTCTCAGAGTGAGTTCTGATGTTCTCCTTAAAAATGGGGGGCAGGGGAAATATGCCCAAGATCATATTGTGAAAATGGTTGTCTTTGTTCTTCTATTTTAGCTTGGCATGGGACTTGCACATGAGCATTTCATGATCTCTTCCACACTTAAACCCTGACCACAACAGAGCTCTTCATTTTCTTATACTCACAGCATATTCAGTTTTGTTTCTATGTACTTCATCTGATGATGTCATTGTATATAAGTATCATATTGGTAAGGAGAGAGCAAAAAAATATGCATGGTAATATTCCACTCCACTTTTGTAGAAGCTTCTTCAGCCAATTCCAAGAATACATCAAATGTGCTTTCTAGAAAATACTTACTTTGAAATAAATATTTTAATACTTTGGAAATAGCTCTTAAATTTGATTGTTATTATCTCTTTTTGCCTCCATTTGTATGGAAATGATGTTACAACATACACTCTACAATGAGAAATACCCATTCTTGTCCAAATATTAGGGAGTTACTCAAAATTCTCTTCTAGGAAGTAGCATGTGGTAGTTTTATGTTATATAGGTGATCCTTGACTTAAGATCTGAATTGGGACCAGAATTTCTACCATACGCTGTTGTGGTCATATATCAAGTCAGACCTCATCATACAACCATTTTTATTATGGTCATTAAGTGAATCTGCAATCGTAAATGCAAACCCATTCTTCAAGAAGGGCGTTTCGTGGAAACTGGCAAAAAAGGTTACAATTGGTGATCAAGTGAGTGCAAGACACTGCAACAAACTGTAAATGTGAGCTACTGCAAGCACCTAAATTACAATCAGATAACCGTGAGATGGTGTGACATTGATAAATGCAAGGGCTGGACTTTTTTTAGCACTATTATTCAAATTTAATGACTTCAAACAGTCATTAAATGAATGATTGCAAGTCAAGAACTACCTATAGCATACCAATGTTCTTCTGGTACACTTACCTCAGGCAAAATAAAGCAGATGTCTGTCAATTTATTGGTTGTATCAGAAAATGGCAACAAAATATGTTTTAATATTTATTTTATTAAGAGATAGAGACCTGGTGGTAAGGGAAGTTTTTGTGGATTTATTGTCTCTGTGCTAATTGGTATGGATTTCACATTCCAGCCTTTGGAGTCTTCCCCGTTACCCAGTCATTGGATATTTTGGCTGCTATTACTGAATGCCAAGATAGCCTATAATAAATGCCCCTTCATCCAGCTCTTAACAATGGATAAGAGGGCTGACTAGAGGATTTCACTTTTGGAAATGAGCCATCTTTGTTTTGTATGTTGCACCAAGCATTCCCAGGAAGGGTGGGTTGTGGTTATATTCTTATGAGAATGGTTTTCAGAGGCATTGCTCTTCAAAGAATTAGATGTGAGATTCTGTGGAGTTAGGTCAAGGCTGAGATCAGATGGGTTAGCAGCTATTGTATCAGCTTCTCTGCTGCAAAGCATCTTTCCTTCATGGAGTGCTTTATGCTGTGGCTTTTTGGTAGTGGAATTCCAATTTGTTTTGTCTAGAAGCAGTGGTGGCTCAGGAATTCATGGCTACCATGGCAACCATGGACCTGATGTTCTAGAGTTATGTGATGACCCGGGGTGTGGCACGAAAACAACACAGCCAGAAAATAGGTCTAACTCTCCTTTATTGATCCAACACAGCCTCTGGCTGTGAGTAGTCCAGTAAGCAAGGTTAGCCAAACAGTAACCAGGGCCAGCAGTCCAGTAAACCAGGTTAGCCAAACAGTAATCTCCAGGTATCCACAAGTGCACACAAGGCTCCACAGATTCAATTCTTGTTCCCGACAAATGCCTGTCCCACCAGCACCTCCTTACATCTCAGTCCCCAGGTATGCATTGGGAAGGGGGGTGGGGCACTCTCCAGTGGTGGGTTGCCCCCGGTTCGGTCCAGTTCGCGCGAATAGGTAGCGGTGACACTGTGACGTCACTGAACCGGTTCTACGCGTCCCAGACCGCTGCCCCCCCACGCACCCGTACTTACCGTTCCACGCACGGAGCGTGCTTACGCGCATGCTCAGGAAACTCAGGAACTCCTCCCTGTCTGCAAGCCTTTCTAATCCTGAAAAGCCTTGCCCGGACTGACTCTGCCCTTCCCCGGTTTCCTTCAAGGCCAACAGAGCTGCCCTCTCACTCTCTTTTGGCTCTTGTTCCTGCTCATCTTCCTCTGCAAATTCATACTCCAACGGGAGCATGACAAGTTGGATGATGTTATCATTACCGTATTTTTTGGACTATAAGACACTCTGGACTATAAGACGCACCTAGCTTTTGGGAAACAAGAAAAAAAAATCTGCCTCTGCCTTCCAGCATTTTGCCTCCTTGCAGCAAACAGCAAACAGCTGCCACCTATTTCTGCCTCCTCGCAGCCCATTTTCAGCCTCTGCATGTCCTGTTTTCAGCCCTTTCCAGGCAGCAGGGATCACTGCCACCACTGCCTATCCCAGCCTCCTGGAATGGGCTGAAAACAGGATGTGCAGAGGCTGAAAATGGGGCACGTGGAGGCTAAGATAGGTGGAAGTGGTGAAAGGGGGCAGCGGTGATGGGCAAGGGCAATCCCCGCAGCCTGGAACAGCTGATAGGTGATATTCTGGGAGGCAGATCCAACTGCCCATCAGCTGCTCATGCTAAATCATGTGCTGAAGCTGATTAGGCTTTTTGTTGTTTCCTGCAAAGAGGAAAATTGCTGAGAGACAGAGGCTGAAGGATAGGGGCTGGTGGGTTGGCGAGGCTTTGGCAACATTCACTCTAAAAGATGCCACTTTTGGGGTGGGGTGGGGAAGTGCATTTTATACATCAAAAAATACGGTAGTTAATATCAGGTATTGTCATGATCAGATCACCTTCTGGTAGTTTGGGAGTTTTCTGTAACTGCTCCCTGCCACACAGGGAAGAATGGTGGCTAGGACTGGTGCTCAAAGTTCTATTCACTGCAGCCCCCCCCCCCCATCACATGATTGTGATCAGGGTGCTAGGCAACCCATTTGTTCTTACAACAAGTTGCCAAGCACCTCATGGTCATGTGATTGCCATTTGGAACCTTTCCTATTGGTTATAATGGTATGTAGGGATGATCTCAGGAGATGGGAAAGAGATGCTGCCTTGGGAATGATCAGATAATGAGGAATACACCTTTCTTGTCCCTCCCATGTGCAGCCCTACCCATCCCCTGACTCTGTTTCCCATCCATAGCAGCCATGTACTTTCTTGTAGACCTGGGGTTGTGAGAGGCCAGCAGGATGTTGCCTCCCTAACAACTATAGCAGTCAGAGAATGAAGGTAACCAGGACTACAGGAATTACCATCAAAGTGGTTACACTTTATAATCACATCATTTAGTGACAGAAATTCAAGTCCCAATTGCCTATAAGTTGCAGTCTAACTGAATTTAACTAGGTGATGGCCCCTAAATGAACACTACATTCTGTAAATTAGTTATTGTTTTATGTTTTTATGGCTTTTACTCTCAGTTTTTGAATATAGGGATCTTTGCAGAGTTTATAGTCTACAAATGCTTCTGATAAATATGTAAACTGCATGCTCAAACTGTCCATCATGTAATATTACATGTGGGATACTAATCTCATTTATTTAACAGTGTGCACTGCAGTGTGATTGCTAAAACTGTATACTGCCAATCAAAATGACTTGTTAATTGATCTTCTTCAAGGAAAGGTGATGATCTTTGTGACAAAATTGTGCATAGCCACATATATTCTTCTGTCTGTCTACTTTGGTGATATGCACTGCCACCAGTATCTATTTAGCTAGAAACATATTTTGACATCAGATCCCTGTTTTCTACAAACATTTCTTGGCTGAGAGTCTAAACTTCAATTTTTCGCGCAAGAATGCTTGTTTGAAACTGCCCTCATTAAAATACCAGAATTCACTGCATCTATTTTTTTAAAAAGGTAAATCATGACCCAAATTCAACACTAGCTTTTAGTATTTTTATAGCAAAAATAAACAAAAGACATTGTAAAAATAACATGCCCAAATTGAATAGTAGGAAACAAAGAAGCACTGAGGATGTGGGTTGCAAATGAAAAAGGGAAGCTGTTGCCATTTAAAACCTTTTGCCCCAAACAAATGGTTTTTACAAAGCTTATTGGCTCTAGTCAAAATGTATTTTCTTTACTTCCTATAATTTACTGTAGTATCATTAGCATTTTAAATGTCAGGGTCATTTCACAACATGTCTTGATAACTTATATAATTGTGTAAATTATAGAGGTTATATATAATTTATATATTATAGGAATCAGTTTGACCAGCGTGTATCATAAATAAATTACTAATTGATATTGGCAAATCTGGTAAGCTGAATTTGTCAAACTACTAGGAAAAAATATATTGCATTTCTGTGATGCTAAAACAGCCTCTTCAATCTGAAAATCTAATGATTATTGCACTCCAATTTCATCATCATCATGCTGGCTGTGGAATAGATCATCTAATTTGTTTTTAATCTTGTTTGCTTGTTTGTATCCTGCTTTTATTATTTTTACAAATAACTCAGTGGTGAACATATCCAACATGCCTTCCTTCTCCTATTGTCCCCACAACAACCCTGTGAGGTGGTGCTGGGCTGAGAAAGTGAACTAAAGGTCTTCTAATCTGGTGCCTTAACCACTAGACCATACTAAAAGACTCCAAATTAAAGAGTTTATCAGTGTAAACTAGGGAGATGTTGGTTTAAATCCTTATTCAACTGCAGGACTTTCTGTGTAATCTTGGGCTATTTATGAATTGAGATCAAGGATAGGTAACTGGTACAAAATTTGTAGTACATATAACAGATGCAATGATTAACATACAATTTTCTAAAGCATTCTCTATGTCTTATACACATACTGCCTTGAGTAGCACATTGATGTTTTATGCTTACTAGACTTGTATATTACTAGTAATTTAGTCTTCAACTTTGCATTCACTGTAAATTCATTTACTTTTTTCCACATTTCTTAAATATGGAAACTTTAATCTTCTTGACCCCATATCCAACATCTAACTTACATGTATTCATTCATTCATTCATTCATTCATACATACATACATACATACATACATACATACATCACTCGCTCGCTCGCTCACTCACTCACTCACTCACTCACTCACTCATTCATTCCCTGTCCTTTGCATATTCTTTTTATTCTTTCCAATACAACAACATTTTAGGGGAAAAATTCTATGTAAAAATCTATGTCAGAACTCTATCTATCCATCCATCCATCCATCCATCCATCCATCCATCCATCCATCCATCCACAAAATAGAATTTTGGGAGGAAAAAAAACAGGCTAGGAATATATGATATGATGGGAAAAGGCAGCAAAAGAACCTACGGGGTAGAAGGAGCTTAGGTCTGCAGAAAAAAGTAATTCAGAAAATATCCTATAGAATTAGAAACAATTAAGCAGCAGTTTAGAATATTATTGACTGTTTCATTCTAAATTTGCCTCCTTTCTGGTCCTGTGACCCAAAGTGGAACATATGTAGCCTGTCCTATGTTTCCCAATGTACACATATACATATAAGCGTAGGTATAACACAAAAGGAAAGCAGACACATACAAAAAGAAATGCAATATATTATTCTATTAAACCCATGATGGCAAACCTATGGCACACATGCCAGAAGTGGCACTCAGAGCCCTCTCTGTGGGCACGCATGCCATCGCCAGCTGCTCTTCTGGTTTACAGTGCACACATGCACACCAGCCAGCTGGTCTTTGCAGGTGCTGGATCTCCAGAAACCTGAAGACCAATGGAAACCCAAAGACCAACTGGTCTTTTGGGTTTCTGGCACTCTGGTGAGCATGGACGCGTTCCAGTTTGGGCACTCGGTGCCGAAAAGGTTCACCATCATTGTACTAGACAGAAGAAAGGAGAGGCCACCTCCCTCTACCACAACATTATGATAAATCATTGATTAATTATGCCTTCATTTTGGTGTTGACTCTTAGCAACCACATACATATTATCCATAAAAATAGATACACAATATATCTCAAAAATACATACACAATATATCTCATACATATATATATAATAAGATAGTCACTACATTAAAAAACTTAAATTGTAGATTTCTTTGTGAACTCATCCTTTTTTTAACCAATGAAGTCTTGATTTTTCCTATACAAGTAATAGATTTTTCATAATGCAAGTCTAAAAAATCTTTTTGACCAAATTCAGCAGTTTGATAGTCCACTTAAATCTAAGAAATGTCAAACATATCAAGAAAAGATACTGAACAAAATAATCTATCCAGATTGTGGTTCAAGATGTATCTTTTAAATTAATCAAAATGTTTTATAAACTTGTGTAATACATGAAAGTATTCATTCTCATTTATGATTCATCTTAAAGTATAAACTTTTCATCACTAGCAGATTGCAGAGGAAGTCCTTTGCTGGAGTACATTTTTATTTGGATGTTCAGTACAAAAAGAATAAGACTCTTGCCAACTGAGCAACCTGTCCCTTACATTAGTTTTACATTTTTAAAAATGTTTCCAAAAGTTCAAAATTTTCAGAAATGTCAAGAGTGTTATAAGATTGCCCACCTTTAAGAAATTTTGCTGGAAATCTTGAGCAATTTTTTTTCACTGGCATATAAAGCAAATACAGTGATCACCAAATCCCCAGCTAAAAGTGACAAGAATGCCAAACATTCCAATGAATAAATACCGTATATAGAAAGAGAGACTATAAAAGCATCACCAAGATGTCACAAATAACTAATTTATGACTGATGGAGGCAATGCTGATGGAGGCAATGCTGAGGCAACCTCAACCAGAAGACATTGGCACCTCTGTTTCTGAATAGGTCTTCTCTGTCCATATCTTTATACCAACAACACAGTGTATTTCTCAATTAACTAAACTTTATTATGACAGTAGGGAAGTTCTTCACTTTTGTCCCATGAAATGCCAAATGGTATTTGTCTCCTCAGCCATTATTCAGAATCATTGATTCAGTAGAAACATAACACCCAGCATTCCTATCAGAAATATTTAAAAAGTCATTAGCAAACTAATCATAATGGGGTGTTAAACTCAAGGCCTATGGGCCAGATCCAGCCATCGGGTACTTAAATCTGGCTCCTGGGGCCGCCCTGGAAACAATCCATTTTTGCTGGCAGAATGCTGGCACTTTGGCCACAGGTGCCCCGGACATGACTGATGTCAAGCTGGCCACGCCCACCCTAGTCATGGCCAGCCCGGCCCCCTGAGGTCAAACACAACCCTGGTGCAGCCCTCAATAAAATCAAGTTTGACACTCCTGAATTATAAGATCTTTAAAAAACATGGCCAGTAGTAAAAGGTCACAGAATACAAAAAAAAATATTTTAATTAATATAAATAAAACAAATTTAGTCATACGCATCAAGACACCTCTTATTCTTTATCAGTAATTGTATGACATGTTGATGGCTGAAGGCTTCTTTTAGTTTACAACCAGAAGTTTCAGGTCCCTTCCAACAATGTTGTTCTGTTCTGTTCTCTTGTGCTTACATTCCCATCTTACTAGTTTTAATGTTTCCCATTTTAATATTACGATCATATATCCACTTATTTGTGAAAAAGTGTACTAAAGATAATAGGGATTATCACTGAATTCACATAGATCATAGAAAATTGAATTACCACAAGTAATTCATCTCCTACCCTGCATCTCCCTGCGACTGATAAGATCCCACAGAGTTGGTCTCATCCGGGTTCCATCAGCTAAACAATGCCCGTGGGAATGGCGGGCCCGTGGGAAAGGGTCTTCTCTGTGGCTGCTCCAGCTCTCTGGAACCAGCTACCTCCCGAGGTCCAGACTCCCTCCACCCTACTGACCTTCCGCAAAGCAGTCAAAACTTGGCTTTTCTGGCAGGCATGGGACTGTTGATCTCGCTATTGTGATTTAGTGAGATCCGGCCCCCGACGGGATATGAATGTTTTCTTGCTGTTTTATTGTTTTAAACTGCTGTTAAATTTTGTATACTGTAATTTTTTTATGTTTTTTATTGTGAGCCACCCGGAGTCCTCTGGGAGTTGGGCGGCATATAAATTTAATTAATAAATAAAATAATAATAAATTCATTAATGTGATTAGTCTAAGATTATGTCTATCTTGAGTAGAAATTATTTTACAGGATACGAGCAAAGGGAGTTTTACCCTAGTGTTTTGTAGAGATGTAGAATAGTTAGCTGCAGTATTCCTCTTTCAGTAACACTCATCTTTCCAATTGAGTTTCTGAAAACTAGGAGATTTTTTTCACTGGTTCTAATTTGTAGAGAAATAAGAAACATAAACTAATAATAATAATGTAAAATAATGGTATATTATTATGGTTGATTGCAGAATCACCCAGATGTTTAGGCTGGTTTTGGCATTTTTATCACTTAATCAAGTCCTTACTAAGAATCTTGGATAGGCAGATTTTGTTTGATGGTGTTGGAGGTATTGTCACAGAATTTAAGTTATTCCAAGTAAAGCTGTCTTTTGCAATTGACTGATGATGATTTTGTCAATGACAATGGTGTTCAACTGTTCTTACACTCAAGAAGCCTGTTCTATTGGTACTATATTTGCTTTTTTTGTCACCATCGTTCTATATCTCTTTGCAGATTTTTGTATTTTGAGATTTTACTCAGTTCTTTCTCTTCTCTTCTCTTCTCATATAATGTTATGTTATATATTATATTATAATTTTATAATGTTATAAAATAATTTTACAAATTCATATAATATTGTAATTTGCTATTGATTAATCTACCTTCTATAAAAATATTTCTCTGAGAAAAAAAATTACCTACTGTAATAGCATGCTTCCTATTATGCTAGCACAGCAGGTTATTATGAAATAGATGGTAGAAATATCTAAGTATCAGGTAATATGTGGATTGATTGTTTAAAGAAAAATGATAAAGCAGATGCAGTAAATAATTCCAGAACTATTGCTTCTTTCCAGTTCTTCAGATCATTTAGGGTAATTCTTTATGAAATGCATAATTCCAAGAGAGGCTTCCTGAAAACATTTGCTAGAGAAAATCTTATCTTCAACAGTCACAATTATAGATTGGTAGCCTGACAAGTATTATCTCCAGTCAGAGACATTCTCTGATTCATGTGGTGTGCAGAACAAGACATTCTGTTTGTGACATGATACTGCTAGGCCTTTTAAGAAAAGTTATATAGTGTAAAACTGAACAATATCCTTATTTGTAGCTACTTGTCAGCTTCTGCTTTCTAATTACTGAGAAGAAACTGAACCTCATAGTTTAACAAACATTCATATATTGACAGATTTAACTGAAGCTTTTTTGAGTATTGAAAAAGAACTATCAATACTACAATAATGCATGTCAGGATGGATCTTGAATCTCCCTATCTTCCTGAAGAAAACTAAAATATCATCAGTGGATCCACAAGATTTGAGAAAATATCATATAATTCTTGTCTCAGTGTATCTGATATCTGCTCTTTCCCTGAGTCAGTTTTACTGTTGAACATATTAAAAATGCTTTCTGAGGATGTGGAAGATGATATCTGCTATGAAGTAATATAGAACAGGGGACCCCAACCCCCGGTCTATGGCACTGTACCGGTCTGCAGCCTATTGAGAACCAGGCCACGCAAGTGACGGATAAGCACAGCACAAAACTCTATTTGCACAAGCAGCAGGTGTGTGTGTGAAACCATCCCCTCCATCTACCATCGCCACCAGTTTCCAAACATTGGGGACCACTGATGTAGAATGTTTCAGACAAATGTAACATATTATACCACTTGTAAAGAACCGACCTCCGGACCGCCCCTGACCTCCGCTCCTTCTGGCGCGATCTTAAGACAAGTCTTTTCCAGCAAATTGGCTGAGACATTGGGGTTATTTTAGATTGTTTTAAATTTTTAATTTTTTAAATTTTATATTGATTGAATTTGGTATTGCATTTATTTTAGTATATTTAATATTGTATATTTTTAATTTGTGAGCCGCCCCGAGTCCTTCGGGAGAAGGGTGGCATATAAGTGCAATAAATACAATACAATACAATACAGTACAGTACAGTACAGTAAAATACAATACAATACAATACAATACAATACAATACAATACAATACAATACAATACAATACAATACAATAAAACAATCTGGTGAATTCCAGGTGCTTAATCAAGAATAACAGATTATGAAAATTCTCATGTTCTCAAACAGCTACTTTATTGTCTTATTTAATTGCAGTAGGTTCCCTAGTGATCTGTAGCTCCTTCTCAGGAATCTGAGAAACTTCGACTGAAGAGTTTCTCAGAAGGACTATTGCGCACGTTTAGTGTATAGCTCATTAAATTCAAGATGCTGTGTTATGTTTTTCCTGTGGACTTGACATACCTCTATTATTTGGTTATTTTAGCTGCAATAAATATCCTGTGCTGTGGATTATATCAAAGACATGGTCATGTGATACATAGAGGAGCTCTTTTGTCTCAAGCTGTTTCTGTTAATTTTCTATTTTGAAATGTTATGACAAACCTCCTGGGATATTTTGGCATTTTATTTGAATAAATACGTACTTCCTTGGATAACATTTTTCCCTTTCATGGGATACCAACATTCAAACTCCTAAAATTAAAAAAAACCCAGATATTTCTTCTTAATAGTCAAATTACATGTTAGCCTTTCAAATCAAGATCCAGCATTACATATAGAAATACATAATACTTCCATAATAAAAGCATGAATCACATAAGTTATTTACATTATTTTTATGCATGACATTCTTTCCACAGATAATGTTAAAATAGTAACAGAGTTTCTAAAAGGGTAATCTAGAAATTTGGAATTCCAAGTTATTAGCACACCGATGGACCTTAGCTCTTTTTGTCTCTTCTTTCCACCTGTAGCTTCTTGACAGGTGCCTCAACTTGATTAGAGTCCAGAAATTAAAACTGAATGAATTAGATGAAATATACTTATTTGGAGAAGTGGCAGGCTTAAAGATTAATCGTGAGAAGACAAAATTCTTAGTTAAAAACATTGGATTAAATTTACAGACACAACTACAAGAGACATTGGGGATCCAAATTGTAAAAAAAATAAAATATTTAGGTATCTGGTTATCTTCTAGATGTCCAGCAGTTAAAGACTTGAATTATCAAAGACTAATGACAGACACGGAGAAAAAATTAGATAAATGGAAAAATATACAACTTTCAATGTTGGGAAGAATAGCGGTAATCAAGGCGCATATACTGCCAAAATGGATTTATTTATTTCAAACGGCTCCCGCTAAATTAGATAGTAAATTTTTTAGACAACTCGATAAGATAGTGGGGAAATTTATATGGCAGGACCGGAAACCGCGCATCAAGAGGATTACACTGCAAGAACATAAAACTAAGGGTGGACTGGGGCTTCCATTTTGGGAATTGTATTATTATGCTTCAACTATGATTTGGGTTAGAGACTGGATATTGCTTGCAAGGCAAAGGATACTGATGCTGGAAGGATATAACTTAACACAGGGATGGCACGCATATTTATGGCCCAAAAAAGAATATCAATTCAAATTATTCTCGAACCACTATATTAGAGGTGCATTAATAGAAACCTGGAAAAAAATCAAACTCTGGTCATATACAAAGATACCCTGGTGGTTTGCACCATTAGAAGCCACAACCTACCCGACACTTCATAACCCAAATAAAAATCTTCGATATAAAGAGATTATGAACGTAATGGGGAATATTAAATCCCGAGAGGAGTTAAGTGTCAACGGAACAGAATTAGATTGGTGGTCGTATATTCAAATAAATTCAAGATTCAATAAAGATAAACAAGAACCGGGGATTACTTTACATCCACAGGAATTAGACAAGATCATTTGGAAAGGTGAGGAAAAACTTATATCAAAACTTTATAATTTCCTTTTATCTCATAGAATAGGAGAGGATTCGACAAAGGATATCAGGATTGCCTGGGAAAAAAATATTGGTCGAACGATTGAGATGGAGGAATGGGGACAAATTTGGACCAAAAATAAAAAATTGACGATGGCAACAAACTTTAAAGAAAATATATATAAAATTCTTTATAGATGGTATCTGGCACCTGTGAGGATTGCCAAAATGTATAATACAGCATCAGACAGATGCTGGAAATGTAATTCTGTGAGTAGTAGTATTTTCTTAATACTACATAGAAGCTGCTCATTGATATTTCATATCTCCTATGCCATTATCATAACTGTAACTCTTTTAGTGGAAGATTATGATGACATAGAAAATGTAGCGAACTTTTAGCGTGCTTTCTTCATAAAAGCAAGAATGAGTCACTAGATATTCCTTTTCAATTCAGATTGCTCAATTTCTGTGACTCTGTTAAGTTTAAGTATTATTGTTCATCTTGGCACGTATGGCATATATAGAAATCAAGCTTATCATTATTCTGTGTGAAGTAAACCATTGTATCAACAGATATGGGGGGGAGGGGGGGCTAACATAACCCAGTATCTTTCAATTCAATATCAGTTATATAAATTGACCCTAAAAACTATCACATGCCAGCTGAATGTTTGCTTGATATGAGTTTATTAGAATACCATTGTCTGAAGATTGTCCCATGCATTTCTAAAGAAAACGCAAACTCACCAGTGTCTGAGGAAGATAAAGCCTTGCTTACTGAAACATTCTGACAATGGATTGCTTGAATGGATAAATCCTTTTCAATTCCTTTCAGTTTAGCAGGACTTTGCACTGGGGAAACTATTAGATAAAATAGCTTGTTTATTGTTTCATTTATACATTATAAAAGACAAACCCAGCAAAACATTCACCTTTGGCAAATGGATAAAAAATTAAATACATAGATCTGATATTTAGACAGTTAAAAAAAAAACTTTACTATACCAAGCCATAGTGTTGATTGTTTGCTTTGACTAATTTAAAGCAGTGTATATATAGCATAATGTATATTCAATCAACAAATTATTAAACAAACCATTAAGCAAACAATTATTGTAAAAAAAATAAAATAAAATATGAGTGAAAAATCTGTGCTGTGAGAAAGAAATACAAACAGTAACTGTGTGGTTTGACTGTCTAATAAATAGTTCTCTATCTTTTGAATTTCTAGACAATGTATGTTTGTATCCCATAAAGCATTTAAAAAAAAAAAAATCGGAAATGAAGTAGGTGAAGATATTTACAGTTCCATTGATAGCACCTGTGTGGTTATATAGTTTGCTCTCCTAGAACATTTTCCTCAAAGTTTTGGGGCTTAACATCTGTCCGCTAATTAAGCCAGTGAATTTACTAACCTATGAATGTGAAACCTAACTTAATTTTTTACTTTTAAATGGAACAAAAATATAATGAAATTTCATTAAATTATTTTGAAATAATGTGCAACAAACAGAGAAACATGCTTCTTCCTTTTTGTTCACTGCATTTATGTGAAACAGGATTTTCACACTGCATGAAAGAAGCAAGTACAGAAGCCAAAACATTAATCCCATTACAAATCTTCTGTGCAAAGAAAGAAATCCATCACTTCTTTTAAATACAGAAGTCTTCAGTCCCAGAATGTTCCATGGCCAAATAAGTTTGGGAAATACTGAGTCAATCAAAATTGTATCCTGTCTTACTCTTTAGCATAGAATTTTGTCTAAAAAGTCAGGTTCTTGGAGCAAGGTAGGCTTCCTCTTGGGTTCTCACCTGAATGCAGAACAGATGATCTCCCTTCCACCAAAGTCTTGGCTTTCACAGCAGTTACAGTAGTGACCACAGTCCCACAAGGCATCACAGTTCGATCCTTTTCTATTTTTGCAACAGGAAGCTTGGCAGGAACTTGCAGTGATTTGGTTTCTGATGGTTCTATGTATAAGAACTAAAGAAACAGAATATTTAGCATCTTAAAGTAAGAATAGTTGTACATATATCTGGCTTTTGTGGGGAAAAGGAATAGATCAAATCATTCTAAAAACCTGTAAGTGTCAACACAGTCACACCCTTTGTTTAAAAATCATGTACAAACAGATGGCCTCTGGTGGGCTTGAGATGGGGTAATTTACTGTTATGTCTACATTTTACCATTATATGTATAATGAGTCACATGAATAGGGTCAGGATATAGTCAAGAAAAGAAAATTCAGGTAATTTTAAACTTTCTACCTCTGCAGACACAGATCCTACTGCAGAGCTATTATTGCTGATTTGGCTGTTCAATGCAAAACTTTGCAGTCCAGAAGGCTGTTTCCTGAATAAATCCAAAGGAACATTAGCAGAAACGGAAGAATCACCTGAATAAAACAGAATTAATTTATTAACATTTTCAGTATTGAAAAATATGTTGAGAACATGTTTTAAATATTTTGGGACATATTATATTAAAAACTACTATTATCTTTGATATGAACCAGAAAAGAAGTTACTGTTTCCAGTGTACCATTTGTGACTTCATAAGGAAGTCACTGAGGAAGTAGACATTGGGGCTCTGAGTTCTGCCATTTACGTTTGCACCCATTTCCCTCCCGAATGCTTATGGTGACCTTGGAGACATGTTCCACTGTTTTAATGAAAGTGATGCTTCATCCTCTCCCCAAGACACCATTCAACAGTACTGGACAATTTTTTGTCCAGTATCCAATCTTTTCTTTGTATAAGTTATTGAGATAGTGACATGCTTGCAGCTTCAAAGGGACATGAAAGAAACAGATTTCCAGGGCTATTTTCATTGGTGTTTCAAGCCACATTACTCAGCCACTTAATGGATAATCTCTGCAGGTTTAAGATGGAGCAGTGTATCTGTACTAGGCCTCCTTGATCCCTCAGCAGCCTTCAGCATCATTAAACATGGTATCCTTCTGAACTAACCTATGGAGCTGGGAGTGCAGGGCATAGTTTTATGGTGGTCCTCCTCTTTTCAAATTGATTCTGGTTCTGGTAAAGATAACCCAGGGATAGGGGTGAAATCCAGCAGGTTCTGACAGGTTCTGGAGAACCGGTAGCGGAAATTTTG
>JANHFM010002203.1:149857-161445 GCA_032468115.1 Grayia smithii
TAATTAAGTTAGTGAAATGCTTTTTAAATTCCAGCTAATTGTTGATTCTAGACAGAAATTTTACAACAAAAGGACACAAAGAAGAAAATAAGACATGAGATACTCACAATAAGTGCCTCTGCCTCCCAGTTTGCCTTGTTGCAGCAAACAGCCGGCTTTAGTTTCTTTTTCATTTTCAGCACAAGAAAAAAAATTCTGCCTCCCAGCAATTTGCCTGCTTGCAGCAAGCATGGTAATAGGCGATGGCAATTCCTGCAGCCTGAAACAGCTGGGGGTCAGGAGGTCAATCCAACCGACAATCAACTGCTTATGCTAATCAGGCTGTGCTGAAGCTGAAATGGGCTGTTTTGCTGTTTGTTGCTTACTGCAAGGAGGTAAATTTCTAGGAGGCAGAGGCTAAAGGGTGGGGGCTGGTGGATGGGCAGGGCTACATTCAGAGTATAAGACGCACCCAAATTTTAGAGGGGGGGAAATGTGTCTTATACTCCCAAAAATACGGTAGTTATTTACTGCTTTAATGATTTGAAGAGAAGTGCTTTATGTTATCTCAAGTACATTACGAAGCACTTTTTATAAAGTTTTGATACCCTATTAATTGCTATTGCTGGCAGGAAGAGTCAGGTAGAAGTGACTAATAAAATTTCTCTAGCAAGTGTAAATAGTTGGTCTTGACTTCATCTCATGACTTTTCAAAAATAGTTAATATTTGTAAGCAGTGTTCTCATAAAATATTTAAAATTATAGCAGGAATAACTAGAATGTTGATACATTGTTTCATAATGAATTATTGTTGTTTTGCCCTAGCCCTAGTGTCATTAACTCTACACTTTGGGAAACACATATTTTTCTAAAAGCAATGGTCTTACATAGAGATTCCTGAACAGATCATTTCTATTACAATTACCTATTTTAGAAATGATAAAACAATTATTTGAACCTAAGGTACCTTCTTTGCTTTTACTTTCCCTAAATCCATTTCTTTCAGCATTGTGACATTTTAGTCTTCTGTCTGTCATTTTAGGCCTGAGGGCAGTATTTGATTTTGTATTATGAAAGCTGCTCTAGAAGCTTTTTACACTGAATTTATGGTATAAATGCTTTGAATAAATAATATAGCTTAGATGAACAGTTCTGTTGATTAGTCATATGATAATAAATCTTTCTTAAAATGTCTTTCGACAGGATAAATCTGCAGTTATGAACCTTTTTGCTACTTCTCCCTTTGGGATTATATTATTACTGTCTACCTTGCTACAGAAGAGCAATGGCAAATGTAAAGAAGCAGGTTCAAAGAGAGAAATGAATTTGAGCATCCAGTACCAACTTCCATATTTCATTGCAGAAACCCCAATACAAAATATTATTCCCTATGCACAGCATCTGTATGTAGGTGCAGTCAATAAAATCTATGTCTTAAATGAAACTCTTCACAACGTCTATGAATACAAGACTGGACCTGTTCTGGAGAATCCAAGTTGTGCTCCATGTGATGAATGTAAGCCTAAAGGAAATCAATCTGATATTTGGAAAGATAACATTAACATGGCTCTACTCTTTGAAACATACTATGATCATCATCTTATCAGCTGCGGTAGTGTGGCCAAAGGAACCTGTCAGCGCCATGTCATTTATCCTGACAATCCTGCTGACATTGGAAGTAGTGTATACTGCATGTATTCCAAGCTGTTGGATGAGGAATCAGATGAGTGTCCTGACTGTGTTGTAAGCCCCTTAGGAACCAAAATTCTGGTGGCAGAAAAAGAAAGATTTGTATATTTCTATGTTGGCAATACTATAAGTAATTCACCACAACAGGACCATTTGCTTCATTCAATATCTGTTCGAAGATTAAAAGAAACTCTGGATGGATTTGAGTTCCTCACGGCTTACTCTTACATTGATATTCTTCCAGAATTCAGGGATTCATACCCCATCAAGTATGTTCATGCATTTGAAAAGGACCATTTTGTTTACTTCCTTACCGTTCAAAGAGAATCTCTTGACTCCCAAGCTTTTCATACAAGGATTATACGGTTTTGCTCTTTTGATTCTGAGTTGCATTCATACGTGGAAATGCCCCTTGAATGCATTTACACTGAAAAACGTAAGAAGAGGTCAGCTAAGAGGTCAAATGAGGTATTTAATATTTTACAGGCTGCATATATTGGTAAGCCAGGTGCAACCTTAGCCCAGCAAATGGGCCTTAATATGAATGATGATATTTTATTTGGTGCTTTTGCCCAAAGTAAACCAGACTCTTCAACCCCGATTCCTAAATCTGCTGTCTGTGCAGTTTCTATCAAAACCATTAATGAATTCTTTGGCAAGATTGTAGACAAACAAAACATGAAATGTCTGCAGCATCTCTACAAGAAGAACAACAAATACTGTCTGAACAAGGTAAGTAAGTATTGTATTATAGGATGTTAATTACCGTATCTAACACTCTCTAATTTCCACTGAATGTTCCAGTATTGAATATGTGACTATGCTGATTTTAATAATGAGTAGTAGCTATTATCTTGGACTATATTTTGGCTTTGATCCAGGACGTCTTAATGTACTTCAGTTTCGCTATTAATGCTAGTTACTGCCAATTGTGATTTATCTTCACATAAAACAATTGTTTTAACTGTTGGATATAAAAATAATTGGAAGATGCATTCAGAAATTAGAGTTTGCATTAAAAGGTAAAGGTTCCCCTCACACATATGTTCTAGTCATTCCCGACTTTAGGAGGCAGTGCTCATCTCTATTTCAAAGCCGAAGAGCCAACACTGTCTGAAGATGTCTCCGTGGTCATGTGACCGGCGTGACTAAATGCCAAAGGTACATGGAACACTGTTACCTTCCCACCAAAGGTGATCCCTAATTTTTTACTTGCATTTTTTACATGCTTTCGAACTGCTAAGTTGGCAGAAGCTGGGACAAGTAATGGGAGCTTATCCCATTACGCGGCACTAGGGCTTTGAACCGCTGAACTGCCGACCTTTTGATCAACAAGCTCAGCGTCTTAGCCACTGAACCACTGTGTCCCTAGACACATTTGCATTAGAGATAGGATAAACCCTAAGCCCCGTTTTCTTCTAATCAGTAGGAAAATGGGTGATGTTGAGGACAAAATCAAAATAGAAAACTCTACTCAGGTTTAATAAAGCCAAATACCACACATTAACAAAGTGATTCTGTTCCTGCACAGTCTTTCAGTTAAACCACAAGTAGATGAATCAAGTAGATGAATATAGCAATCAGAAAGCTTTCCAAAATTTCTACTGCAAGTCTTCCAAAATGTTTAGGTATTTATTTATTCATTTAGAGATCTATCCTATTTCCAATAACTCTGGAACAATACAATCATGGATAGTGTTCATGTTCATGGATCCAGAAGACAATGATTAAAAAACAAAGAAACTTAACATCAGCTCAACAATGTGCTAAGCACATTGGCTTGTGCTTAATTGTAAGCCGCCCTGAGTCTCCGGAGAAGGGCGGAGAAGGGCGGGATATAAATGGGATTTTAAAAAAAACCACCTTACCACTGGAAAAATAGGCCGATTTTCAGTGACTTTCTGAACGTCATCTGTGGGGAAGCTGCATAGATGTTCTGATAGATGGCATTGTTTAATCAAAAAAATTAAATGCACCTGCTCTGCCCAATATTATAAGATGTCCTGTCCTGCCTCAAATAGCCAAATTGTATGCTGTGGAGTAGATAACTAGCAGCTTTATACCCAAAAGCCAACTGGAAATCAGTGCAGTGAACAAAGCAGTGGTATCATATGGTCGAATAAAAAAGGAACAAGGTTCAAGGGTTTTGTCATTTTGTCAATTTTAATTTTAATTTCATAGGAATAAAAGTCCCAAAGAGTTTAGGAGGAAGACAAAAGTGGCCTTAGAATAGTTTCTTTGAAATTAAAAGATCTTGGAAGGTTTTGAATCATTTCAAAACCTCAAATCATCTCTGTGGATTGAGGGTGATACCACTTTAATGATGCAGAAACTGAAATACAGTAAATCTGGGGAGAGATTCAATTTTAGTCATTTTTAGCATGACTTATTAAAGGATGGTAGTTCTTTCAGCTTAATTCAGCATAGTCAAAGGAGAAACTTAAAGAAGAAACAATTCGATAATCAGACTTTTGCTTTTGGAATGAGAATACATTTTGCTTCCCCCTCCCTCAAAAAAGCAAGAACTGCTCAGTTTTTCATAATTTTTATGTGTTACCTCTTTGCATTGTTTTATTCTTCTAGCAAAACAGAAGAATAAATGTGGAATGTGGAAATGCAGATAAAGGGAAGAGAAAAAATATAGGAGAGTGAAATGAAGAGCCCCCTAAAATCAAATAAAAAGACACAGTGAAATAAACATAGGGTGATATTTATTTATTAAGATGACAGATAAAAGAAATTGAGTTATCCTTATTTTATAATGGGAAGAAGTAATTGCAGCCTTCCATCAGGAAACCAAAGAAGCTTTATTGATCTTGTGTCCTTTGGGTATAGCAACATTTAATAAAATAAAGACAAAATAACACAAACAGATTTTACAAGTATAGGCTTTTCTTATCTTCTCATAGCAGGTTTTCTGGTCATATGTTTAGACCAGAGGTGTCAAACTTGATTTCGTTAAGGGCCACAGGGTTGTGTTTGACCTCAGGGGAATGGGGTGGATGTGGCCAGCTCGACATCACTTGTGTCGGGGGTGCCTGTGGTGGCCCGATCACTTTGCCAGTAAAAACGGGCTCCCGAGCTCCATTTTCGGCTGCAGCGGCTCCCGCAAACATCGACCAGTGAAAACAGCTCAAGAGGGCTGCAAGTTCTGTTTTCACTGGCAGAGGCACCATGGGCCAGTCTTTTGCTGTTTCCAGGGTGACTCCACAGGCCAGATCTAAGCACCCCACAGGCCGGATTCGGTCCCCGGGCCTTGAGTTTGACACCTCTGATCTAGATAGTTCATATCACTTGTTTTAAACAGATTCTCATGTTTAAAAATGTAGACATTACAAATTCATAAAATATATTTTTCTTCCAGTTCAATTCCAGTTATTTTCTGGAATATATAACATTGCCTACTGCATTAATGTCTACTTTTAACCCTGAAAATACATTGGGTCAAATTTGAATAGACATAGAACACGAATAAACAAAGTTTCTACTCAGCTTATTTCTTCTGTAGAGGAAATAGCAGTGTCTACGTTTAATAGAGTTTCTGGGTCTCTAGAAGGAAGCAGCTTAAAGCTCAATGCTATTAAATACTTCTGACAATATTTTTGCAGCCTGGCAATATAGTTTAGATATCAGTTTGTTCAATACAAAGTAAAAAGTAACGTTTATAAGCTAACATATATATATTACTAAAACCCTCATCAATATGACTTTTTAATTGGGAGAAACTGTTATAGGTCAACAATTTTTGAACCAAAGAACTTAAAATGGACTAATTTGCAGAATGTGTCTGAAATCTGGCACCCATGTCTTCCAAGGGAATGACATTTGGGAAAGCTGTGGCTGCTTCAGTGCTACAGGCTGCTTCTGGGCTGCTGCTATGGTCATGTGATTTTCATTTTCAATGTTCCATGACAATTTCCCAGCCACTCTTGCAATTCCTTGCTCCTTCCCCCACCTAGCAGCAGTGACTTAACTGCCTCCCCATAAATGTCTTAGTTTATCACTATGATATCTAATTCACTACAGCTCTTATATATAAAATTGTACACTAAATCAGTGGATATCCCATTATTATTATTTAGCTTGCCACCCACAATGCAAAAATAAGTCTAAAGTGCACAAAACCAGCTTTGGTTTTGCTTTCAAATGTAAATAGAACCAGTTCTAAGTGGCAATATCATGTTGTTATTAAAAGTTCACTAATTTTTATTGGTCTATTTTACCTTTACCTGGGATATTGTGATTTCATGAAGATGTAATCATAATCTGGATCAAGATGAGTTGAACTGTGGTAGATTGATAATTAATGTGTGTTATCATGCTTAATGATTGTAAACTGCCTAGAATCACTTATGGCGAAACAGGTAGCCTATACATTAAATAAATAAATGCGTATTCAAATCACATTTCAAATCAATTGTGTTGATAAGAGAGGACTTGTAAGCACATTTGAATAGCTCTGAACAACTCCAAACATCTCTCACCATTGGCCATGTTTTTCAAGGGTCACATTTTCCCTCACCTTATGGTGTGGTCTTGGATTTACTTTATTCTATCCTATTTTTCCCCTTCCATTCAATCATGTCAAATTCTTGGGAAACTGCCTGGCCCTGAAGTTTCCTTGGCAAAATTTTTCTGCAGTATTTGCCATTGCCTCCTTTCTAAGATTAAGAAAAAGTAAGTAACCCAAGGTTACCCAGCTGGCTTTGTGCCTAATGCAGGACTAGAATTCACAGTCTCCTGGTTTCTAGCCTGATGCCTTAGACAACAACAAACTGGCTCTCGTTCTACCCTTATACTAGAATACTTCGTATAGAAAGTTTTTTATGATGTTTTATTTAAATTAGGACACTTTTAATTCTCATTTAATCACACTGTTTATTTGTCTTTATTTCTCTAACATAGCTAGTCCCTTTTTAAATCATGAATATTGTCTACATTTAACTAAGAAATAATTAGCAGCCAGTGCATCATCAAACAATCACCTGCTGAAATACTTTTTGCTTTTTTTCTATTTTTGTATGATATATTTGAATTTTGATAATTCACATATTAATTAGTTAATAGGGTTATACACAGCTGGTTTCTGGGATGATAACATACCCAGTGATTGCAAGATTAGATTGATTTATACATCTACAACTAATCAATGAGATCCTCTGGGCCATAAATTTATAGCTTAATTGAGCAATTTATAGTTTCCTGTTTTGTGCTCTGCCAGTGGAGAACATGGCATATCAAACCTGGGAAGGAAATCTATTACATCTTAAGCATTCATTGAATGCAGGACTATATGTTTGCCTCTAAAGTTATGACCATTTCTGTTTTATTACGCCATATCTCCATTGCTCCTAAACTATACCATAAATATGTTCTGACAGCGTCTTTTTTACTGTTGGGTCCTATAATGTCGCTTCATCTTTCTTCCAGGACATGAATGATGAATGAATCAGATTCAAACTAGATCTGTGGTACCTGTGTTAAAAGTCACATGTTGATATGAGAAGTCATAAATACCTTTAAAATAAATAAATATTATTTTGCCTTTTATTTCTAACACTGACAAAGACCTTGATATCCCTTACCTTAAGAAGAAAGTTAGTCAACTGGCAATTACTGAGAACAGGAAAGAGATGGATTTTAGTAGGGTGGAAAAATTCATGCTGGCATGGTTTCTGCTAAGGCAAGGATTGGTGGATAGTTCTATGGTATCAGGGAAAAAGCCTAAAGCATTAATTAAATAATTCCAAAACATTATTGATATAAGCAATTGTTAAAGCCAAGCCTAATTTCATCAGGAAGTGTGACATACTTTCCTACTGTTTTCAGTAGTGAATACATTTTTTTTGCCCTGGGTTGCCGTTTTTGCCATGTGTTGCTTTTGCCATAACACAAAGGAAACAGGCAAAATACAAATAATGCATATGTCCATTATACATGTACCTAAATCAATACTATTTACTTAGTGCTAATGCACTAGCCAGATTACAAGAATTGATGCAGTGGTAATCAATACCAAAAGTGAATAATACTATAAAAGATCTTTGAAAAGAAAATGTGCTATGTTTTTAATTTGTATTAGTTAATTACATCAGCATTTGTCTCTTTTCCTTACGTAATTTAACATTAGCATAAACCTTTTTGCTTTTCCTTTATCAGTAAATGATCACTAAGAGTTTCTGGAAATACAGGATACTAAATTCATAGCTGATGCTATAAATATTCACTGTATATTTAATCATTGTTTCTATTGACCTGAACTGGTTTGGAGACACACTTCCTATTTTATATGCTTGTTGAATTCAAGATAACCACTGTGCGAATACAGAATTTTTATATTTTTTACTGTTTTAATAGAGATGCTTTCTTATTTACAGATTAGAATGGTATCAGAAAGCTTGAGTTCAAATTCTTGCCTCATTGCAAATCTGTTATTTATCTGAAGCTGACATGTTTATGACATTAACATATTTCAGCAAGATATATTACGATAAAAGCAAAAATATAGAAAGGTACACTACCTTTATTTATTTATTCAATTTATATAGCCATCATCTCACAAAACAACTCTGGGTGATTTACCACAAGTAAAACAATACAAAATATAATACAAATAGCATATACAGCAATCAGGAGACCAAACCAGTCTAAACAAAGTAGCATATCACAAGTTTCCACTAACACTCCATCTCCATGCCACATAATACAGCTTATACAACATAAGTTTTCATAATGAGAGCTAGTTATTTATATTATTTTCACAATACAATGTAAAATAATATATAATATCTGAAATTATGATGACTTTATCTTCTAAAGTGTTATAAGAATTAGTGGCAGCTTGTATTATGTTCATAACTTACAAAACTCTGCAAAACAGGTTGTAGGTATCAATTTTCCCACAATATTCGTATAAAATGCAATATTCAGTACATGCAGCATATTGCTTTAGTATTTAAATAATACATACATGAACAGAATGAAAACCATGAAGCTACTTATTTAGTTTTCTAAAATGCCATTTAGTTCAAGTTCATACAGATTTCTTTCAGAGTGTTTTTAATGCATTATTAATAAAAATCATCCTTATGGAGCAGATAATTTTGGCAGTGATGGTTAGTTAATTTTCATAAGTACCAGTATTTATTATGACATAATTTAGATGTTAGAGTTTGAGATGTCAGTTTCAAAAATTTTAAAGACATAATTTGTATTAATTTACCTCTGGTCATATGTGCTATGATGGGTGTACATAAGAAAGCAAGGTTCATAGCTGATCAGCTGTGAGGTCACTCAGTTATTTAAGAGAGAAAATTTTTATTTAACTTTTTTCTTTTATACTGTATTTAGGTCTTGGTTTTGTTCTATGCTTTTAGTTTTGTATAAGTTGCTTTCTGCATTTTTACAGAAAATGGATTATTCATAATTAAAACTAATTCTTGCTCAAAGCAATAGTGTTCATTTAAAGTAACAGGATTTTTTTTTTGTTAAAAAACAAAGAAATACATTAATTTGAAGCCCCATATTGTGAAAGTTAGTTGTAGAGTAGCTTCACAGATTATTGCATTAGCAAGTAAAATACAATTTAAATTTGGATAGGGAGGAAATGAGTTTGTATCATCACATTCCAGTTTTGACCTACATCAGATGCAGTTTTTTCCCCCCTGAATGAGTCACAAATGGACTTTGTACTTTCACTCAAGTGCATGAAAGGAAGAAATAAAAGTAAGCCACATACCAGTAAAACATTTACTGAACTACAATATTTGTGAGATTTGTCACTGGAATTTGGCAGTGAATATATGTATGTTTAATCCAGAGATAATTTAATTTTCCATTTTGTCTGCCAACTGAATAGTTTAAGGAGTCTTGAGGTGAGAAAGTGAGACTGAAATATATAATTATCTCATAAATTAAATGATATGGATACTGTCCGAGGCAAGTCACTTGATAAGTGGCTTTGAAAGATTTAACCTTTGAAATGGCAATTAAAAATGTTTTAAGGCTGCCTTTATCCATTTAGTGTATATAGCTGGAATCCAACTGTACACTTGCCGTTGTGCACCCTTCACTCTGGAGCCTCATGGCCCCTTCAGCCTAATTTTAAAACTAATTTCTAAACAATTAGCTCAGACCTTTGGCAACACAAATGTGTTCTTTCCCTAGGGAACTTCATTGTTCCAATGGAGCAAAAAAAGCAGGTAAAGAGAAAGCACTTCTCAAAGCATTTAAGAGGAAGTGGTTTGTTATTACTTTACTTCAGGGTGGTGGATTTTTAAAAAAAAACTTCTCATTTAAGCTACAGGACATTCCAAGATTTCTTGATGGTCTCCGATCAGGGTACTAAGAGGTCAGACCTTCCTTAGCATTCTGGAATTGTCAAAGCCTGCTGTAAAGAAAAGCAGGACAGAATGAATACATGAAATGAATGGATAAATTAATTAAAATTTTAATGAATAAAGCTAACTACGGCCTTTTGAAGTGCACCTGTGTTTGTCTGCATAAGAGAGGAAAGTATTTTATACTGCCTGTATTCCCTTTGGCTATTACAATCAATACAATCTTGTCTCAGCAAACCCTGTGCATCCTTAGAATCTGCTCAGAAATTTGGATTTCTTTTGAAGCTTATTTGGAATGGGGATGAGGAAAAGTGAATTGCAGATTCTGGGCCAGTATTTATTAGATAATGGGGAGTGAGATTTCACACATGTCTTTAAAATGATCTTCCATTAGTCGGAGAACCTTTCAATTCAAGATCAAAACCTGCTAGAATAATTGATAACTCAGTGCAGTGGTGGGTTGCTACCAATTTGCCTTGGTTCAAATGAACTGGTAGTGGCGGCAGCAGGAGGATCCACCCACCCATCCAGATGTCACCAAAAACACTCTGCGCATGTCCAGAATCTTCTGCGCATGTGCAGAAGCACCATGTGCTCACAAAGTGAGCACGTGCTCCAGGTAGCACCAGGATTTGAAATCTACTACTGACTCAGTGGTATAGTTGGCTCTCCTAGTTGAGGGCAAGAGGATGGTAAAAATGTTTTGAACATCTATTAGTCACATTAATATACACATAGCAAGATATTTTAGGAGTTGAATTTTTAAAAATACGGTTTCTCTGCTCTTGGTCAAATGAATAATTTAAATTAGATGTTATTGCAGAAATGCAGCAATTACACATCACATATACATAGTGATGTGGCTATGTATTTTGAAAAGTTGACCAAATTCTCTCCTTTTTTATTAGTTTATAGTATAAAATACAAAAACAAATAATAGGAAAAATAGAGGATGGAAAAGGGTTCAAAAATGTGACATTGTGATGTGGCTATGTAATTTGAAAAGATGACCAAATTCTGTTGGCAATTAACATTTTAAAATTTTGATTTCCAGCTGAAATGTGAAATAACAGAATTGCTATCATTACATCCTGGTTTGCTTTTAAAGGGCACATTCCCATTAATTTTTCAATATGTCATGGCATAATACATCTTAATTTTAAAACTAATCTTTAAATTTAATAATCAATAAAAATAATGAGTACAATATTGATTTTAGGAGATAGCTACATTTTTGTTATTTTTACATTATTGTATATAACGCCAGTCATATTCTAGAAATGAAGTATATCATATATTCTCTAGTATTATAATGCTAAATAGTCTCTGTTTATTATGTGAAATAGAAATGAAGCATCAATGGTAAATAATTCAGTTAATAGTTAATTGAATTGTCAATGCAGCATAAGTACATTCTTTTTAAGCCCAATTTACCAAGATATATTAGGATAATTTGTCAGAAAAATATATATTTCATGATGATGAATTACAGCAGTGTTTCTCAATCTTGGTGACTTTAAGATGGGTGGACTTCAACTCCCAGAATTCCCCAGCCAACTTTGCTGGCTGGGGAATTCTGGG
>JANHFM010002203.1:201338-218232 GCA_032468115.1 Grayia smithii
CAAAGAATGAAGGGATTTGCTGAGCACATTAAGTTGTGCTCAAAGTTGTAGGCCACCCTGAGTCTCTGGAGAAGGGCAGGGTATAAATGGAATTTTTTTTAAAAAAATCCTCTTATATATGCTTTACTTGCATCCCAAACCATTTCCATTGAGGTACCTTTGTGCATATTCATAACAAAAAATTCTTTCATTTGTTTTTTACATTCATCCACATTTTCCTGATACCTAAACAAATTTTCATTTAACCTCCATGATCTTCTTTCCCCCATATCCTTAACCAACTCCATCCATACAGGACTATGATCAGTTAAGGTTCTTGAATATATTTTAATCTTCTGTACCCTAGAAGAGAAATCATTAGTAGTTAGTATAAAATCAATCCTTGAAAAAGATTGATGTCTGTCTGAAAAAAAGGTGAAATCTTTCTCATCAAAATTTCATTCTCGCCAAACATCTCTCAACTTCAAATCATCCATCATTTCAAAAAAAGACTTAGGCAATCTAGCATGATTCTTGGAGATTTGGGGATATCCTTTTTTATCTTTAACGTAATACTGTTATTTTTTGCATCAATCATGCAAAAATAGCAAAGGAAGAAGCAGAAAATAGCAGACACAATAAACCTCTTTTAATTGCTTCCTTCTTTAATATAGGAATGATAAAGATGAGACAGATTCAGAGACTTTTCAAACATTGACATGATTTCCCCAATCCCATTTACAAAGTGAATTGTTGATCTTCCTAAAGTTATATATGCTAGTGCAAAACATTTATATGTGTATTTTCAAAGATTTAAATATTGAGAAAGCTGTCTGGAAGTTGAACAGCTGCTTGTTAGAGTTAAAATGGTCCTCCATAATTTTGAAATCTATCAAATAGTATTTTAAATGATTGTTTTGGACTGCACCTACATTCAACTTGAATGCAGTTCTTTTTAACTTAATATTTTAGATCCTATCTTTGTAACCAATTTGCATAAATAAACAAGTTCCTAGTTTAAAAAACAGTTGAATGTAACATTTTAATGCTAATTGGATAAACCACTAATGATTGAGAATTTAGTTTATATTTAATATCCCATTACAGAGGAGTTTATTTTTCTAGAACTAGCTTGCTCATGCTAATTGGTAAAAACATGAGAGAAAGATTTTCGTACCAAGCCTCAGATTTATATAAAGAATGCAATAGTAGTACCAAATAAAACAGCATAAAAAGAAAAGTTTATTGTACTGTAAGTTTGTAATATTTTACCTGAAAAATACCCAGTGTCACTTGGGGCTGGACAGGCAATTAACACCTGGGCAGTGCCTGTAATATAATACTCAGCTGGAATAATTGATTGGACTCAGCTAGAACTTGATCATTTGGATCGAAAGAAAACTAATAACAACGCATCATGCTCTGCACCCAAAAAGTGATATTGATCAATTATTCTTGCCTAGATCTCAGAGTGGCAGAGGACTCTTACAGGTGAAACAAACAACTTAAATAGTCTTCCAAGGCAACTCATTGTCATCTCTGTTGTTTGTACTTTCAATGGCACCACTAACCATCATTTTCAACAAAACAAACTGTGGCTTTGAATTGGCAAAAAAAGGGAAGCAGAATTGGAAGAACTGCAAAAGTTTATACAGAGCAAAGAAATCAAAGCTTCTCAGAATGTAGGCATAATTGTCAGTAGAGGAATCCAGCAGAGATATACATGTCAATTGTCTGATTAGTGAACCCAAAAGAAGAAACACTCTCAGGAACTTTGAATTCCCTGAAGTAAAACTTTATTGAGTACACTATATTGGTACTGACAAAACAAAACCAGCTCTGCTTTTCTCATGCAAATGCTTGCCTAGTTAAACAATAGCTTCCTCTTCTCTCTACCTAAGTGATCACATTGTCCAATTATGATATGTCCTTTTGTTATAGGAACACTCAATTTCTTTCTCTAGTATCTGCAGTGGTGACCTTGATAGTTACCAAGTTCTCACAATCTCTGCTTATATTCTCAGCATTCCATTTCCCCCTTTCCTCCCCCCAGTTCATTGGCAAGTTGAAAAGCATTAAGGTTTGAAAGAAGCAAAGTGGTTCAATCTTGATAATGCAATTGTTTTCATTTGAAAACCAGGCAGCCTCTCCTCTGCCTCAGGAAGAATAAAGCCTTCTAACTACAGAAGTAAAACAATTGAAACAAAGAGTATCTGAGCATCTAGAACAGCACAAAAACATCAGAATAAGGCTGCCTGCATTAAAGCTTGTTCCAAAGGAACAGCTAGCACAAGCATGCAAATATTGAGACTTCCATCTGACGTTGGGGTGAGATTGGATGTGAGGAGCGGGTCTCCATGCTCTTGTGCAGAGTTCTCCCTGTTGGAGGGCTCCAAAAGGAGCTAAAGCCACCCTGTAGGGGAGGTGAAGAAAAGAGGGGCACCCTGCAAGTTGCGGAGAGCAGCAACTCTCCTGCTTTACCCAAGGCTTCTTCCCTCTCATCCACGACAAGTAAAAAAGACAGCCATCATGGCTGCCATAAAGCTGGGACAGCTGAGGCAACAAAAAAAATGTTGTGTAAATAAACAGTGACTGGAGCTGGGTGAGAAGATTCTTTTTTTATTTAGATCAGGGGTGTCAAACTCAAGGCCTGGGGGCCATATCCAGCCTGCTGGGTGCTTAGATCTGGCCCACAGTGCCACTCTGGAAACAGCAAAGTACCAACCTGTGGTGCCTCTGCCAGAAAAATTGTCTGCAGCCCCCCAAGTTGTCAGGGTTCCAATTCAGCCTTCGTTGAATGAAAACGACTCACCAATAATGGTTCAAAGTCCAGTTTATTCAACTAGCCAACTGGCACGTCCCAGGAAGTCCCAAAAACTGAAAGCATTCAAGAATTCTCCCCGCCATCTCATTCTCTCCTCCCCTTCTATCGGTCATGAGCCCCAATCATTTCTCCTCCATCGTTGCACCCTCCTCTTTCACTTGTCGATGCGATGAGACCTTCCGCTGATTACATAACCTTATTATGACTATCACCTCCGCCATCTCCCTCCTTTTCCCACAGTATAGAATTGGCAGCTTGGAACCTAACTAATAATGCTTCCAAGGCTGACAGGCTAAAGCCCTGCAGGGTTCCATTTGCCCTCCAACCTAAAGTCGATGAGCAACTGGATAAGTTCATAGAGCAGTGCATCTTGGAACCCATTGACCATGCCACATGGGAAACACCAATTGTGACACCCATGAAACCAGACGGGACTGTGCGTATGTGCGCTGACTATAAGTGCACGATAAACAAGGCACTTCAGCAAAGCGCATACCCAGTCCCCGTAGTGCAACATTTGTTGCACTCATTAGGCAGTGGCAACATTTTTGTGAAATTGGATATGGCGCAAGCTTACTAGCAATTGCCAGTAGATGATGCCACAGTGGAGGCGCAAACCATAGTAACGCACAGGGGAGCGTTTAAGTGTAACCAGCTCCAGTTCAGAGTCAGCACTGCCCCTTGCATTTTCCAGTCGATGATGGAACACCTTTTACAAGGCATTCCAGGGTGGTTCCCTACTTTGATGACGTTCTTATCTCGGCAAACTCCAAAAACCAGCTATTGGAACGATTAAGGCGCATGTTAAGCCAATTCCAAAAGCAGGGCTTGAGAGTGAAACGAGATAAGTGCACCATCGAGGTAAATCAAGTTGAATTCTTAGGCTATCTAATTGACGGAAACGGAATCCACCCCACAAAAAACAAAATTAAAGCTATCAAAAAAGCCCCGGCTCCTAAAAACAAAGCGGAACTGCAGGCTTTCTTTGGGCTGTTGAATTTCTATAGTGTCTTTCTTAATCAAAAGGCCACTACTGGGACTATTAGCAGGGGACAGACAGACAGCGTCCTATATGTCACCCCGCATGACACGTTGGTCCATTTTCCTAGCGGGGTACAATTACGAACTTATTCATCGACCCGGGAAGAACATCTGCAATGCAGATGCCCTGAACAGATGCCCGCTGGACGAACCAGTGCAAGACCCAGCCCCGACACACACCATCTTCCAGATCAATGCAGGAATCATGGGCCCAGTGAACTCCAACAACGTCGCGGAGCACACCCAAAAAGACAAGACACTAAGGCAAGTGATGAACTGGGTGCTGAGAGGGTGGCCACAAGGAAAGGTGGACAAAGACTTCAGCCTGTACCACCGGAAAAAAGCGGAGCTGTCCGCAATGAAGGGTTGCCTGTTGTGGGGTGACAGGGTAATCATTCCAAGAACCCTGCAGAAGAGAACCCTAGAGAGCATCCATACGGGCCACCCGGGCATCGTCCGAATGAAGGCATTGGCGAGGAGTTACATCTGGTGGCCCAACCTGGATCAGGACATTGCTGAATGGGTGGCTAGATGTACACTATGCCAAGAGATACGCCCAGCACCCCCCCCACTTGAAACCAACTGAATGGGAAGTCCCCAGTAGTCCATGGAGCAGAATCCATATCAACTTTGCAGGACCTATGGGGGGAAAGTCATTCTTGATCATCGTCAATGCCTACTTCAAATGGATAGAGGTGGTACCGATGACCCATACTACAACAGAAGTCACCATCAAGGCTTTACAAAGACTCTTTGCAACTCACGGCCTGCCAGACATTGTAGTCTCTGACAATGGTCCCTAACTCACCTCCAAGGCCTTGGAGACATTCCTGGCAGGGAAGGGGATCCAACATGCCCTAGTGGCATCATACAGCCTGGCTGGAAATGGGCAGGCTGAGAGAATGGTAAGATTTACCAAAGAAACACTAGCAAAGATGGCCCGGAAACTGGCAGGAGAAGATAGACACCTTCCTCCTAGCACAGCACATCATCCCTCACGTCACGACCCACAAGAGCCCAGCAGAACTTCTCATGGGGAGGAAGCTCAGATCAACACTGGATCGGCTTCACCCCCAATACAACCTGGAGATGCCACTAGAGTCATCGCACCCACCCAGGACATTTAAAGTGGGAGACCCGGTGTTCGCATTGAACTGCCAAGGATCTCCAAAGTGGGTGAAAGGGACAATAGAGAGCATAACCGGGCCCAAATCATACAGAGTGGAGTTGGTCAATGGCCAGTTGTGGAAACGCCACATCGACCAACTCCGGAAAAGGTGGAAGGAAGACCAACAACAACCCAGTGAGGTAGACCAACACCGAGCGGATGAGGGTCGAGAAACAATGACAACCGACACACCGAACCACCCAGAGGGTACCCGCAAAACGGTCCTGCCACCTACCCGCACAAAAAAACAGAACTCAAGCCGAGAGGAATTTCATGCAAGCCTACCTTTCATCTGCAACCCGTCGCCGTCACCGCTGGGAGCCAAAACACCTCAGAGAGAGCCGTTGTCACTTGCAGCCGAAACCACACTGGAGCTCCCACAGCGTAATCCACATCGTTCGGTGCAAAAAGACTATAATCCATGGCAGCAAGAACATCCAAAAGGATTTGCCGGAGGCACAAGGCCAGAGATCACACCGTCAATGGCAGAGTTCCAGGAGGTTTCAAGCCAGGGACTTCCCGGAGCAAAAGTTCCACCCGTCCCGGTCAACGCCGAGGCTGCAACTGAACCTCGCAGGTCCAGTAGGATGACATGGTGCCCCACCTACCTGCGTGGACATTTAGCTTACCTGATTGGACATGCTCCAAACTGAGAGGGGAGGGGTGTTATGTCCTTATTTGGCCATGTCCTTATTTGGAATTTTCCTGTGTGCCGTTGCTTGATTGGTTAGTCAAGCGGCAGGACGGGAACTTTGAATAGCTGTCATTGGGCAGCAGGCTGCTGGAGCTCTATATAAACTGAGCTCCGGCTGCTCGCCGCTTGTTCTTTTCCTGAAAGTCACTTGAATAAAGTACTGAACAGACCTCACTGTTCGCATCTTCTTTCTACCTGCGCCAATCTAACATAAACCATGTGGGTTTTGTGAAAAGGTTTCTTCTTCCATATGCTCTGCATTCTACCTGTGTTCCCAGGTGCAGGTGGTGGAAATAAAAATAATAATAATATTGAAAAACTCTTGAAACCTCTTTCATTTAAAACAATTGTAAGCACTCAAAATAAATATTTCTATTTATTTTGTAAATACACATACTTAGCAGTTATGTATTATATTAAAAACATTTGTAAAACTTTAAAGTAACACTAAATTAAAATGCATCCTAAAAATTGGTTTGATTATAAGAAAAAAATGAAACATACTATTTCATGAAAGCATTACATTTTTCAATTGTTAAAACTAATTTCAAAGTCAAAATGTTGTGTCAAATAACATAACAGTAAGGGCCCTAGAAATGTGATTTACTGTGACCTCTCCAATCAGTGACATTGCATCATTACTAAAGAACATTATTAGATTTTTTTTTATCATCCCCTTCTAGTAGATGACCACAAACTAGATTACAAATGCCACTGCTATTAATTTAAAAGACATTGGTTACTCTGCAGTAGATAAGATGTGCAATGAATTTCTATTAATGAAATGTATTTTAGTATTACAGGTTTATTTTGAACTATACAACTGCTTCTTTATGTAATTATCCATTTTTGAATCCCTTAAAGGATCAAAGCAAAATGTTTAAAATAGTTCTTACGAACAATGAAAGAATTGCATGAGATCCTAACTCTAATTTCATATCATTCTTGCATGTATTAAGTTTTTATACTGTAATATATCTTGTTACATTTTCTTATATTCTTTTGTAATTTAAAATAACTTTTCCCTTAGATAATCTGTTATCTAATTGTTAATTTAAGATATTTAGTATAAAGCATGAAATGGTTTGCAATATTTCACCATATGGATTAAAAGTCAGCTGAAGGAAGTTATTTAGTTTAATCTATTTCTTAGAGTAAGACACTTTTAGATTGCCATTGGGTTAAATATGTTAAATCAGTAAAAGATAATAAGACAAATAAACAACAAGCAAGGATTAGAAATTGATAATTTTCTACATTATCTAAACTACAACGTCTAACATACTTTAGTATGTGTCACGTTATCTAGAGTAATTGGGAGTTGTATACCAGCAACATCTGGAGAGCAATTAGTATTATGCTGGAACTAAAACATTCTTGATAAAAGGCAGTCCAGAATTATGTTCAATTTCTTCAGTTTGTTTAAGTGTTGAATATTTGATAACTCTCTCTTCATTAAGATTTTCCTGCAAATTTGTTTTTCAAGACAGCAGCATCTACATTTTTAAAATAAATAAAATCATTCTACATTTAAATATGGCTATTTCTGATAGGCCTTTGTTTTTTAAGTGGAAATAGAATTTTCTCTGTACTTTGAGTTGAGTAATGTCTTCTAGCTGCATAAATAATTTTTTGTAGGTACAAATTATCTCCGATCTCTAAATGTAGACTGGTATTCAATTAAGGTAAATGGGGAAATCCATGCAAATAGAAAACCCGATGCATTGAAGTTATATATATGTAGATTCAGATTTTAAATAAGTAAACAGTGGTTAATATATTATTCAACATCTATCAGTGTAACATAAATTTTACATTTTTTGCTTATGCTTCTATTGTTAGCATAAGTATATAATTTTCAATGCTCATGCACTTTAAGAAAATATAACTGCAGTTGATTACAACAAAAAGATAAAACTCAGGCTTTCATATAAAACATTTTAGATATATTAGTAGATACATCTATTTAATTTGCTTTTCTTACAGGCATGTGACCATCGTTCAGATTCTGAAATAATCTGTTGTACAACTCCTTCACTGAAAGCCTATGAGCTGATGCTGCCTTTTGTGACAAAAGTGTTTTTCATTTTTGATGGTGTCACTTCATCTGGTTTTAATTTTGATTATGTGAATGACCCTGACTTTACCATTTCTGAAACACCATTGTTGATTTCCAAGGGAAATCAGAATGTAATAATTAAGGTAAGGTTTTATGTAACATACATGCTTTTTACCTTGGTGATTATCCCAGGCATTATGGAGGCATTACATTATTAAAATAGTTGTTGGCCTATCTAGCTGAACAGATACTATGTTATACAAAAACTGTGATAAATGATTTTGAACAGATTTGAAAACGACATATTGCTGAATAGTTTTTAATCTCAGAAGGTAAAAGATAGCTGGGTATTAAGCTAAATAAAAGATGAACTTTACTACTCATATATTAAGAAAGCATATTTTCCCTTTCTCTTAGTACAAAATGTGCAGTTTGACATTTCAGTTGATAATAACCTATTTTTAAAATAATTTGAAGTATCAGTTTTATGCTTTGATACTTTAGAGTGTACATGATATAGTTGTGAGGTTAGTAACTGAGCAACTTCCTATAATAGTAAAAAAAAAATCAGGAGAATATCATCATTTCATACTAACAAATTTATCAAAAGCTATAAAATTTTCTGAACAACAATTTACTGCATCAAATATTTGGAGTGAATAATTTAATGTAGGATTTAAATTGGGATGAAGTGGAGGAAAATGAGGAGAACAAGATGGTTACACATATGCAGGTTTCATGTACCTTATCATTTAACACTTATAACATATTAAAAACACATACATGAAGTTTGCCTGAAATAGCAATAACACAAATCATTGTACAGTGATTTACAGCCCTCTCTAAGCAGTTTACAGAGCCAGCATATTTCCCCCTATTTGGGCCCTTAGAAGGATGGAAGGCTGAGTCAACCTTGAGCCTGGTGAGATTTGAACTGCCAAATTGCAGGCAGCTGGCAGTCAGCAGAAGTAGCCTTCAGTACTGCACTGTAACCATTGCGCCACCGTGGCTCATTTCCAAAATCCTTTGATGCATGTGATTTCAGCAATCTCTTGCTGGTGAAGTTTCCAGAAGAGCCTTTGAGATTTGTAGTGGAGTATTCTGGGAGGTTAAAGGCCTTGGCAATTACTTTGTCCTTTTCCACCTGATATCAAATCCAGAGGGGCACTGTTGGCTGGTAATAGCATATATCACATTAGAGGAAGAGCAGGTGAAGGGACTCTTAAACTTGTGTGTAAAGTTACTGAAGTCTGTGAAGTAGTTGTTTTTGTAAATCTGAACATCTGGACTTATTGTAAGATCTGGTTTCCATGTTAGCATTCTCTTCCTTTTGTTTCTGGTTGCTTGTGAGAGCTAGTTCAGGCTGAGTAGTTTGTCCATATGCAAATAGTGAGCCTTGTACCCGGTGCCTGAGACACTGCAGCATATTTGTACAGTGATTTATAGCTGATTACTAATATGTTTGAATGGCTTGAACTGTTGAAAGTGGCACTCAGTGATATTATGTTATTTGGTTTCTGTGGCCTGTCTTTGAATAGGTTCTTCCATGGAATTGATTTGGCTGTGGTGATAAGTCTGTTGATTTCATTGGATGGGAAGTTCAGTTTTCTGGTTTAATTCCATCAGTTGAGCATCTCAAGTGGGTCAAAACAAATGGAATTGTAGCAATGGAATCTGGCTGTACACAATAGACTTAATAATATGTTCTGCTAGAAATATATAGGTATCCATGATTATTTGTGAGTTTGTTATATAATGTAGTGTTTTTGTATCCATTGTGTAATTTAACATAAAATCATCAAAGAAAAGCACTCAGTGGATTAAGTTGAAAGCCGAAGGTAGGGTAGAAGTTGTTCAAGTATTTTATGAAATTTGATGAGAGATTTTCAATGGCTCCAGATGATGGAAATGACATCAGTAAATCTCAAGAACAAGTGGGGTTTCAGATGAGAATTGAGAAAACATTGTTAAAAAATGTTGGGATATTGTAAGATATGTGTGCCTGTAGCTGTGCATTGATTTTCAAACATATGTTCCAGAGCTCCAATTGGCAGAAATGAATTTTCAAACAAGTACAAATACTCAAGTTTACATGCTTCATCATCATGCTTTGTTATATTGTCATTAAGCAAACACAGCACAAAATTAAGTGATCACTTAATTCCATATTCAGAAAGTTCTTACCAAAAGTTTTTGAACTGTTTTTTTAATTAGTACCAGAACAGAAAAGCTTTTATTTTCAGTAACTAATGGGGCATTTTTTGCTTCCAGTAAATAAATACATGCAAATTAAAAGTGAGTTCAAGAAAAACTACTTAATAGTTACATATGTGTCCCTATACACTTATTCAGATACTTTAAAACTTATTTCTAAATATCAGTCAGTGTTAAAATAATTTAAAAGAGGTTTAAAAGCAACTTCTGAAAACATGTAACATGGAGCAACTAAAACTTGTAGGAGAAATTGAGAACCTGATTGAAGAGTTTTGTTACAGACATTTCAGTGAGAAACATCTCCTTCTTGTGCCTGCCAAATGAGTATTATTTCACAGTTGGTCTCTGAAGTTTCATATAGATGCATAAAAACCAAACAAACAAATCACCAGTTGAAAGGGATGTACCCCTAATCATTCCAGTCCATTAACTCATCAAGCCAATTCTTGAGTCTCCCCTCTGTCCTCCACCTATGCCATTAATTTCTTTGGATGTTGCGAGATAACCTTTCCTCTAGATTTTATTTCATTAATTTGGAATGGAAAAGTTGTAGGTCACACACTTTTTTGCTTTTTGGAAAAGATATTATGGAATGCACTGATAACATTGGCTCTGAAACATGTAGCAAATTGAAGTTCCTTTGTATAGCCCTTTAAAGAATTTTTCTAAATTGCAATCACTGTCGAATCATCATCAATTCATACAGATAGTTCTCATCTTATGGCCACAATTGGAACAAAAAACAAGGTGGTTGTTAAATGAGTTGTGCCCAGTTTTACTATATTTACTTTTTGAGTAATGCAGTCATTAAACTAATCCAGTTTCCCCCATTGACTTTGCTTGTCATAAGCCAGCTTGCAAGTGGCAATCATATCACTCTGGGACATTTCCACCATTGTAAATACATGCTGGTCTCAGATCCACCAGCTTCTTACCTCCAGGAATTTCCCTCCCAAAATGCAATTGTAGATGTTATCTTTCAGCAGGCATATACAAGGAAGCACATATGGCTAAGCACATTGATTTGTGCTTAAGAAATTGTAAGCCGCCCTGAGTCTCTGGAGAAGGACAGGATATAAATTGAAATTTTTAAAAAAAACCTGTGGAAAGAATAAATACAATCCAGTGTTCATTCTGTCTTTCGTTTTACTACTTCTCTCTTTATGTTTAATTAATATAACTTTTTTTTAGGGAAGTAACATTGATTCTGAAGCTGTTAAAGGCGAAGTATTAAAAGTTGGAAACAAGAGTTGTGAGAACATCACCTTGAAGTTGCAGTCTGTTTCTTGTACCATTCCTAAGGAGCTGCTCAAAACCAACCATGAGTTAAATATAGTGGTAGGATAGTTATCTTAATATTGTATATATGATTCAGCTTTAAATGTCACCGTTTTTACTAACAATACCTACTGCTCTGCATTTTTAGTTGTTTTTATATATTCATTCTGTCTTTATGTATTAAGTGAATAGCAGCAACATTTAAAATTGGAAGTACTTAGTTTTTGCATTCTTACCTTGTTTGAAGCAGTCATTTGGTTCATACTGTATTTCTGCATTTCTTTTTCAAATGTATAATTATAGTTATTATTAATTATAATTTTTCTCTTTGTTAGTATTTTAGCAATTGAACAATTTCATAAATATTCTACTTCACTATTAATGCAATCTTATAGGAAAATATTTTCCCATATGACAACATCAAATTTCAGCTTAAGATATGAATTGGAAATTTGTCTGCAATTCAGAATTTGCAACCATAATTTGGCCTTTTTAATTGTGGATAAAGTTTGAGCTTTGGCTTTTAATAATCCTTATTATTTTTATAATCCTTTCTCTGTCTATACATATTTCAAAAAGAAATATTTAAATACAGTATGTCATACAGTTTAATTCTCCAAATATTTTCTTGATAAAAGATTTGCTTTTGTTAGCTAAGCACCTTCCTGGTTTAGATCATGGTTACATTTACGTTGCCAATATTGAAAGAGGTGATTTACAAAAATGAGTGTGTGTGTGTGTATTTGAAATATTAGATATATGGATCAATGTCAATATGAAGCATGCAAAACTGAATACCTTAGGAATAAGTAAATATAGATGAACTGGAATGGAACAATTAATTTCATATTATTATAAATTATTCATGGTATGTCTGTACAATGGAATAGAGTGGGAGTAATATTCAATAAAATATACTACTATATGAGCTTGACTATAACCTATAAACCATAGGAACTTAAATGTTAAAAATAGTGGATATCCAGGAAGAATGAGTACAAAGATGTGCACTTATTAGGAATCACAGAATTGGAGGTCTTTTAGTCCAACCCCCTGCCCAATTATTGCATCCTGGACAAATTGCAGTTCAGTCTTTTCTTGAAGACCTACAGTGATGGAGCAGCCCTAACTCTGGAGGGCAAGCTGTTCCTTTGATTAATTATTCTAACTTTCAGGAATGTTCTCCTTAGTTCCAGCTTGGATCTCTTTTTAATCAGCTTCCACCCATTACTTCTTATCTTACCCTCAGGTGCTTTGAAGAATAAGTCAACTCTTATACAGTACCTGTGACAGCCAAAAACACAGGAAGACAGTTCTTATGTTACTCCTAGTCATTCTCTTCGATAGCCTACTGTAGGTATATCTGGTTTCTTAACCATTCATCATACAGTTCATCCTCTAGATCAGGGTGTCAAACTCAAGGCCTGTGGGCCAGATCTGGTCCCCAGGGTGCTTAAATCTGGCCTGTGGGGCCAGCCTGGAAATAGCAAAGGACCAGCTCGTGGTGCCTCTGGCAGCCAAAAAGGGGCAGGGGGGCATACCCGTTGTCAGCCTGGGTATCCTCCTGCCACACTGCCGGCCAAAACAGGGTGCAAGGTGGCCACATGAGCCCCCCCACACCCCTTTTTGGCCTGGACAGCCTTCTGCAACACTCTGCCGGCCAAAATGGAGTGCAGGGGAGTACATGAGGCCCTCCTGTATCCCGTTTTCAGCCTGGATGGCCTCCTGCAGTGCACTGCCAACCAAAACAGGGCGGGGGGGCATGTGAGGCCCCCCATGCCCCATTTTCTGCCTGAATAGCCTCCTGCAGCACTTTGCCAACCAGAATGGGGGTGCTGCAGGAGGCATCCGTCCCATCTCCCCCCTCCCTCCTGCCGGCCCATGGAGGAGAACTACAATGCTGATCTGGCCCTCGAAGAAATCCAATTTGACACCCCTTATCATCCTTGTTGCTCTTCTCTACACCCTTTCTAGGAGCTCAGTGTTTTTGTTTTTGTTTTTGTATTGTGGTAACCAGAACTGGACACATAGTTCCAAGTGTGGCCTCACGAGTTTAGTGTACAACAGTACTATCTTTCTTGTGTTTTGATGCTATCCCTCTATTGATGCAGTCTAGGACTGCACTGGCCTTTTTGGCAGCTGTAGTTCACTGCTGGCTCATATTTAAGTAATGGTCCTCTAGGATACCTAGATCCCTCTCACAGTTACTACTATCGAGCCAGGTAGCATCTATTTTGTATCTGTATATTTGTTTTTTTTCCTGCCTAAGTTCAGGACCTTACTTTTCTCCCCACTGAACTGCATCTTGTTGGATAGGGCCCAATGCTTAAGTCTATCAAGATCCTTCTGAGTCTTACGTCCATTTCTCAAAGTGTTGGCAATTCTCCCCAGTTTGGTGTCATCTGCAAAGTTGATGTGTTCCCCTTCTATCCCCTCATCTAGATTATTTATCAAGATGTTGGAAAGTATTGGGCTCAAGACAGAACCTTGAGATATCTTATGGCATGCTTCCTTCTATGTAGATATAGTTCCATTAAGACTACATGTTGAGTACGGTTGGTCAGTCAACTGTGAATCCATCTGGTGGTGCTCCTGTCTATCCCACATTGTTCTATCTTACCAAAAAATAGCCTGTGGTTTACTTTGTCAAATACCTTACTGAAGTCCAAGTAAAGTATATCCTCAGCATTTCCCTGATTCACTAATTTAGTCACTTTACCAAAGAAGGCAGTAAAGTTTATCTAACATGTTTTTCTTATAACAAATCCATGCTGGCTTCTAGTGGTTGCTGTGTTCATTTCTAAGTGCCCATAAAACTCCTGCTTGATTATCTTTTCTAGAATTTTCCCAGGTAATGATGTCAAGCTGATTAATCTCTACTTCCCTGGATCCACTTTTTCCCTTCCTGAATATTGGAATGACATCAGTTCTTTTTTAATTCTCTGGCAGTTCCCCCCTGCTCCAGGAGCCCTCAAAGATTTTGTTCAGTGTTTCCAAGATCACATCAGCCAGCGTTTTCAGTATTTGGGGTGTAAATAATCTGGTCTAGCAGTTTGAACTTGTCTGAAAGGACACAATGATAGAATGAACTCTACGGAAAATTGCAAGAAACATTAAATGCAATACTAGGGATGGTATAATATTGTTCTTAGATTATCAAAATGGTAAAATTCTGGAGGAACCTCTGTTTTCAAGATGATTTGATTATGTCCTGTTACTGCCCACTTAACATATTTTTCTAGGACTGTATATCTTCTGTAAGATTCTGCCAACAGGATACAACAACAAGCACATACACATAAAACAACAAGCACATACTTTAGATAGGAAGCATCTTTCCCATTTCTGATACTAATACTACACACCTCTAACAAAGCCCAAAATAGTTCAAAGCAATGCCTTTTTGTAATAAAAGTATGTCTGCAGAGACTGGCATTTAGAAAGCACGAGCACGAGAAGATAGGTGGCTTTGAATTGTGGCTATGAAGACAGTACAAACACCTTGGACTATATATATATGAATGCAAGCAGATGGTGGAAAGTGTTTGGCAAGGTTTAGAGAAGAAAAAAAGAAGATAATGGATCAGGTAGATTGCTGACATCAAAGATATTATTGGAATGTCTTTGGAAGAGTTACAAGTTACTAGTAAAAATAATTCAGAATGGAAAATATTTCTTCATATAATTGGCAGGAACTGAATCCAACGTGATAACAATTAACTAAATTTCAGTAATTATTGTATAAATCTGATAGCATATTTTTACCAACAACAGAACAAATGATTTGAGGTACCAGAAGATGTCTACTATTGAAATCATAAGGAATGTTATATGGTATTGTGAACCATAGAGCATGGCATAGTTTAAAATTAATCAGTGACTTCTTATAGAAATGATCACATTGTTAATTTGGTGATCTATCAATAAAGCAAATAAATCAATATAAAAAGTTACACAGATAACTGAATAAATATTTAAACAATTCTTATCTCCAGAATCAAGCAAAACGTCTTGAATAAGCCCCTTTACTCAATGAACTTATTGCATGCTGCATTATTCTTTGCTAAAGCAGGGAATCATTGAGCCAGCAGACAAAGACAGATACAATACACTTCCTCATCCTCATCCTCATTTTTGCTTCCTTATTATTGGACATTTTTCCTGGGTCAAAATAAGAGTTACTGATAGCAGAAATAAAGAGCAAGTAGAATTTGTAGTAAATGTGTGATAAAATGTGTTATTATTGGTGTAGCCTGCCCTGTATATCAACTTCCACAATTAAATTATGCTGATTATTGTAATCGTTGCTAAGTATATATGTATGTATGTTTTAGTACATTTTAGAGTTTTTAAATCTATCTTTCTTTCAGTGGAAAAAAGAAATTTCATCAACAGTTATTGGGAAAATAATGATTCAACCAGACTCAAATTTCACAGGACTCATTGCAGGCATTGTGGCAACAACATTTTTTCTCTTGCTGCTAGCATTTGGATTTCTCTTTTGGAGAAAAAAGAGAAAGCAAATCAAAGGTGATTATCATTACTGTATTTCAATAAAATCTCTTTTTAGTTCCTGGAGTTTATTTAAAGCTGCAATAATTCTTGCTCAGCTAAAATATATTCCTTGATGTAAGAGGGTTAACCAAATCCTCACTTTTGAACAGTGTTGAAGAAACTATAAATAATAAGGCTTTCTTTAGCAAATGAAAACTCTTCCCTAACAAACAGAAAAATTTTCAGAAAAAAATGTGCTCAATACTATTTTGTATCTGTCTCAGTTGGCTGCTGCTGGTTCGGGTGAACCGGTAGTTCTGACCAACGGCTGGCCCCACCCACCTGCCCTGGTGCTATCACGTCCTATATAGTCTCTGGTTTTTCGATGCTGTGTGCATGTGCGGAAGGCACATACGCTCACATTTTTGGTTCTGGCCAAACCAGTTGTTACAACCTGCAGCAGCCCACCACTGATCTGTCTCCCCTACAAAAGATACAGGACAGATTACCTGAGCCTATACTAACTTTCTCAGGGCGGGAATTGGAACAGCTAATAGATAGGCATGTGGATGGTGGTGTTAGTACTGTATTCTTGGATCAATAAAAGCCTTTAACAAAATTTATTTAATAAACTTAGTGACCTTTGGATAAGTTGACTCATGCTTTTATAGATTATTAATTGGTTAAAAAAATAAAAAATAAAAAGTAGGAATAAGTGAGCACTATTCAGAATGAAGGGTAGAAAGAAGTACAGTTGCTGAAGGGTTTATGTTCAGACGATTTAACTTGTGACTTTGGGTGTAAACAGTTTCTTGGCCATGTTTGCATATAATTAAAAATAAATAGTAAAAACCAAAAGTAGCTGATACAGTAGGAATTCTTCAAACTAGCTTAATAGTCAAATTAATAGTAGAAGCAATTCTATTTTTGTAAAATAAGTGTAGGATGAAGAAAAAGGATAGAAAAGGGCAATCCAAGTAACCAGATAGATCAAACCCCTAACCCAGGGGTGAAATCCAGCAGGTTCTGGAGAACCGGTAGCAGAAATTTTGAGCAGTTCAGAGAACTGGCAAATACCACCTCTGGCTGGCCTCAGAGTGGGGTGGGAATGGAGATTTTGCAATATCCTTCCCCCAGGAGTGG